>CM061918.1:135894675-135952811 GCA_031002005.1 Vandiemenella viatica
TTTTATATTACTTACGCGTGACAGTTGATGCACGGGCGACGCGTGCTCCACCGCGTCCCTGCTCGATGCCGCGTGCTGCTCAGTCGCGCCCTCTCTGGCGAATGCGAGCTCGTCGATCAGCAAGCAGGTAGGTTGTCGCCACTGCGCTGCGGCGGCGAAGCTGGGAACTGCTCGCTCCGTCTGCTGTTGTTGTTGCGGGTAGCCGTCCCTCGCTCTGCAGGGGTATCTAGGCGCGCTGCACTACTGCGATATGAAGTTCGTCTTTTGAAAAAACTGTTACTTTGCTTTGCCAGCCACTTAGCCCATTCACTTTTAGCGTTATTATTCCAACTTTTATTTCAGTTTATTCTTCTTTTCTTCCTTCTTGTTACGCTTCACACTTAATGCTTTGCAGTTCACCGCAAACTTTCGACTAACAGTTCTACTCAACTTTGACACACGCTTCGGATTCAGAGGATGGTTAGTTCGATTCTTGGCGCTACTAAAATGTACTTTAGGTTTGAAACACAGTTCTCAAATTAAATTCTGCGTTAAGGAAGTCTTTATTTTAGACAAAGTCTTCAATTCGACACAAAGTTCTAGCATCAAAATATAATTCCTGGTTTCTGCGGCACTAAGATAAATTCTGCATTCAGGTAATCTTGATTCGAAACACACTGCGATAGCCAAAATGTATCTATAGTTCTGGGTCTGACCTAATTCCGACACAAAATGTACTTTCGATTAAAAGTCAGTGCTGCATTCTGACGGTCTTAAGTTCACTAGTTCGGCACAAATGTACTGTTGGCATCCGCGTTCAGATGGTCTGGGGTTCGACACACACTTCGACACCAAATGTAATGTCCCGTTTTACGGTGGGGGAAGCTATGGAGAAAATGTTCTGACACCTTAAGATTGAACTACTGGACGTACTAGTTAACACAGCTTCCCTAACCGGTCACAGACATTACTGCCAGGAAGGCAAGAGGGGCCTAGCCAAGTTGGACTGGTTGGCACTTACTTGGTTCGCTTCACTGTGTGATCCTCCGCTCACTCCTCCAGGATGCAGCTGCTCTTCATGCCTACAAACCTAACTAGAAGTATAACCGATAATCAAGATGCGAAGGGTAGTATCCGATTGAAGCACAGTTCGTAACTCAAACCCGATTTATTCCAAATGGTTAGTTATTACACACTGATCATGAATCCTCGCGATAGCACTCCAGAGCGTGCACGGTACCAGTTAACTTTAATCTACCAGGTGCAAGAGCTTTAGGTCTTTTGCGACAATTACTATGAATGGCTAAGTTCGGTGTTAAGTGATGTGACATGGGCAAGTGCTGGCATCGCCGATCACTCGACGTTCGCGCAGCGTAACGCGCTCGCGGATGTTGCTGCAGACAGACTGACTCCTTTGACCTTTGGCAAGACTATATAGCACAGCCCGAATGTTCTCGAAGGCTCAAAGTCCCTCGAACACTCTCCACGTGCCTGGCGTGCCTATTCTGCAAGATCATCGATCATCCAGAACCTTCTGGAACGGCGTTGAACTCGGTGGCTGTCCTTTGCCCGACACCCGATATTCCGCCGACACTGCATCAGCTCTATTTCCGCCGAATGCGCGTCTGGGCTGCCGTTGCACGGCGATGTACAGCTCAAGGCAGGCTAACTTCAATACTATTTTATAAATCCAATGTATATTCCTAAATACCTCAAAATAGTCCACTACAGTGTAATAGTTTGGAAGGGATATACGGGATATGGCAGGAGGCGCCATGGGCCACTGTGAGGAACCATCCCAGCATTCACCTGGAGTGATGCGGGAAAACCATGCAAAACCCAGATCAGGGTAGCTGAGCAGGTCACATACTCAATGAAGCAACAGGACAGAAATTAGAAATTTTCGTAGTCCGTTAAAAAGAGAATCAGTACTGATACAAGGCTAAGCTTGGCCACTGTGTCATCGTGTCCGTAACTCTGACGTCACGCTCCCGGCCCTCGTTGCCAAACTACAGCGGCCACATACGTACTGCCAAATCTAAGTTAATAAATATTTTATTTATTTTAGCTTCAGCGAAGAAATGGGTCACCACAGTACTGAAAGAAAAGTATGTATTTCGTTTAAATTAACATATTTATTATTAGTCCCTTTCGTTTATTTATACTCGATCAATGTAGATGTTCTCTAACAGGTGGCCGAGAGTGGTGGTGTAACGGTTAGCGTTCTGGCCTCGTATTCGAAGGACACCGGTTCGAATCCCCGTCCGGTCATCCATACTTGAGTTTCCCATGGTTTCCCCAATCACTCCAGACGTATGCCGGGATGCTTCCTTCAAAAGGCCATGGCCGAATTGCTTGCCGTTACTCGTGGGCAGTTACATTCCCGCCTCTAATGATCTCGACGTCGACGAGGCGTAAAGCCATAAGTAAAAATAAAATAAAATAAATCTAATCGTTGTTACAGTAAGCTAAGAAATATGGGATCATGTTTTTTTCGCGTTACAGGGAACGTATTAATGCGCTTACAGTGGAAGATTTCATTTTATAACGGAAACAGTATCACCCGTCCTTACAGCACAGAGAAGTTATATGTGCGTTTAAAAAAAAAAAAAAATAGTTGTTTTCATGAGCTCTATGTTATTGAAATCATTACTTCGTTTGAATAAAAGTAGTTCCACACTAATCAAGATTTATACGACCTAGACAGACCAAGACTGAAAGTAACAGTATTACGTGGCATAAGGCGACATCCATAAATTACGTGAGGTGTTTTTTTGGATTTCCGGACTCCCCCCCCCCCCTCTGGTGAGATTTCGTGAGTTCTGGCCGAACCCCCCCCCCCACGCCCCCCCCCCCCTGGTGAGATCTGGTTCGTGAGAACCCCCCGCTAGTAATCGCCCTGGAAACTTTTTTTAGCTGTACAGTATAAACAATTTTTCGCAAATTCTCACGTGAGATTTCCGTAGACCCCCCCCCGTCTTGGTGAGATTTGGTGAGTTTTCGCCGGACACCCCCCCCCCCTATTTCACCTCACGTAATTTGTGGATGCCCCCTAACGTAAGTTGTTAAGCGCTAATAACCTCGTTGTCAGCGCGCACTAAAGCAACAAATGTTAAGATTTCTTTTTAATTTCCTGTGTTTTCACTAATGTCATCTTAGTGAGCTCATTGTTTCAGCCGGGTGTAAGTAGTTCTGTGTCAACCGTTCAGACGTTGTAATACCAATCTGAATCGGGTGTAACCAAAAAGAAAGATGTGAGAATCCGTAAAGATTTTGTAACAAGTTTATACCGCCATGCATGATGGCACTAACACGCGGTGCAGTGAATGTGTTAATGCGCGAGTGATTTTCTAGCTCTGATTTTCTAACGGCAATATTAGCGGAGTTTGTGGTTAGGTTGAAATGCAACCTGGACAAGGATGGCAACTGAAACTTTTTGCTACAGCGTAAGGTGCAAGGAATTACATTGAGATTAATTTTTTTAACAATTCTGTTTAGTTAAGCAGTTGGGAACAAACGATTTTCCATAACATTCCGTTCAACACGTCATTTTTGACTGGCTTTGGGCCCTACTGAAAATATTTAATTTAATTAATTGCGATGCAACGCACGCTCAGGTGGCAATTCACCTACACACCCAACTTCCCCCTTTCCTGCACCCACGTACATTTGCCCCCTACAAATTTCTACTTTAAATTCTTTTAACGTTTTCGGTAAGTTATTCATCATTCCCGTTGGTAACTCATTCCAATCCCTGACATCCTTACCTAAAAAAGAAAATCTTCCCACACCCTTGTGCCTGAAATAGAGTGCCAGCTTCCGGTCATGGTCATCTTTCCCTTTCATGCACTACTTTTAATACATACTCCAATATCTTTCCATGCCTCATCACCAATAAACGCCTTGTAAGGATCTTAGAATTTTGGCAAATTCTAGTTTTGCTTAGGCGGGACTTAGAAATTTTGTGAAGTACAGTTTTCAACTTTAAGGAATTTCCCTGTAATCTTGCTCATAGTTGTAATTCATTATAGTAATCATTTTTATGTGTAATTATCATATCGGGAAACGTTTGGTTTAAGAGTTATTCCCGTTTGTTCAAGTTTTGAAACACGCGATCAGAATAGTGAAATTCTAAGATTTGTAATATCTCTAAATCGCGTAAAGCTACAACCGATCTTTTATCACCAGCTGTAGTCAGTACTATCCCCGATATTTTGGCAATAAAATTAAGTAATTTGGTAAAGATTAATTAGCGATTTTAATTAAGAGAAAAAATAAGCTTTTTTATTAAAAGAGATATCAATTTAAATTTTACATTAGCAGATAGCCCTAATTAAGACGATTTCAGACATATATGGGTTTTCATCAAAAGTTTAAGCATTTGTCCGGTAATTAAGTTTTTGTAAAATAGATTGTCGCGGATTGTTGTGCACGCGCGTAAAAAGTTCTAGAACACTTAGGGATTTTACCCAAATTAGAATGTATCACTACGCGGAGTCTTAATCAGCTAAAACATTAAAATTAATTACTCTAAATTTCTCAAGAGACTGCCGCTGGACTTCTAGTAGATAAGTCCAGATACTATCAAAGTTTGAACATTTCTAATAGTCGGAATCGTCAAATAAATTTCGTACTCTTTGAGCTACGCGGAGGAAAAAGATGTGATACAGTTGCTGACGTCACTGGTTCTCGTGGTTTCGATAAAAGAGCCGTCTGTCTGTTCCGGTCTATCTGTTCCTGCCTGGCGTCGGTTTCGGTCTGTCTTTCGTCGCACTGGTTGTAACTCGCCACGCTGGCTAGTTCAACTATGAGGGATCGTGTCGTGTTAAATCATAATTTCAATGACTGTTAAGAACTTTAAATTTGTAAAAGGGGTTTCGGTCGGTTAGATTTCTCTCCACAATCTGTAACTTTTGGAATCGTATGTGTTCGATATGCCTGCTCAACTGAAAATGCAATTTTGAACTTGTGACTTTGAAGATAATAAAATTTTGGATTTTTCTAACAGTAAACCTGTATGCTTTAGTAGTTTGCTCGAACCCTTTTCTAAATTTGGGGGTAACAAATTTAGTGGCGACCTAGGCATTCAGTTGAGTCATCCTGGCTACATGGTCAAATTAAAGAAAAAATCAAATTTAGGCAAGTGTTACTGAGAACTGTGAGTCTACAAGAGTGTAAGTTAAGGCACTAAGGCGATACTTCCACCCCGGTATGCCGTCTAGGTCCTTACAGCCTTGTACACTCCCATGACCCTCTTCACCCTCCTCCTATCTTGCAATGAATCCCATTCCAGCTCCTTTATCATATCTGTCACTGATTGCATTCTGCGATAATTTCCAGAAACAAATCTAGCAGCCCTGCTTTGCACCCTCTCCAATTCCTGTATTTGATACTCAAAATGTGGGTCCCATACTACACTACCATATTCGAGCAATGGTCTGACCAAAGTTTTGTAACCCAATTCCTTGACTTCTCTCGTACATTCCCTCGTCGCTCTGTCAGCTTGTTATGCTAAGATATTTACATTTCAAGTCTTTAACAAGTAATTCTTTCCCCACCATAATCAACCTTTAGTTTTTTATCTGTGTTTCTAATAAGCTGACCCTTCTTTGCATTTATCTTCATGTATCTTCATCCCATGTTTATCAACCCAACTAGATATCCTGTCCAGATCACCCTGCAGCTGTTTACAATCCTCTACAATTTTTATCCTTTTATATAGCGTTATCTCATCTGGAAACAATCTAATTTCCGATAGTAAACCATCATTGTTCATTAGAATAATGAATAGCAATGGTCCCAATACACTACCCTGTGGCACTCCCATTTTCAACTCCACTTATTTTGAATATAAACGACACGAACACTAAGAATCTGTGACGAACTCCTTTCATACTGGGTATGAAGTATACGTCAAGAGTTAGATTTTTTTTTTAACTGCTTTACGTCTTTCAACATCTCTCCAAATTTCTTTACGTAACTCCGTAAATTCCCACTTTCAGAAAATTTTGTTCCCGGCATGGTGGTACTCACTGATCCACTGCAGATTTAACACTGACTGAGGATTATTTTCTGAAGTATTGGCGACAGTGGATATTGACTGACGCGGCTCGACACAGGCATGCTGCTGCTGCATTGTCGAGATTAAAAGGCGCGCGGAACATTAACTATAATTTTAATACTTGTCGTGAATTCTGACCAATTCAGTGAAAACTAGTTTTGTTTTTCCTCCAATGTATAATAGAAGTACAGTTTTGTAAATAATTGGCTAAATTTATTTTATTCTTCTCTTCGATATCGGCCATCTAAGGACCACGAAAAAGTAATCCCGTGCATTCATTTCGATGCTTCATTTCTTGACTTCCAATAAGTCTTCGTCCTCTCACTTTGCTGTTTCCTCCTTTCTTCTGTCCATATGTTTTTGCATTTCCTCTTCTCCTTCTCCTGGAAACCCTTGAAATTTTGGATCAATCTCCTGAAAGTTGTTCTATCTTGTATTAAATCTTCTGTTATTCCGATCTCAATCATATCTTTCTTTACTCCTTGGATCCACTGGTTGCCCTTCTTACTCTTGTAAACATGGTTGAAAATTCTTTTTGTAAGTCTATTGTTTATCCATTCTCATCATGTGACCTAAAAAAACTGATTCTCCTCTTTCTGATCGTGTCTGACATCCTTTCTATTTCTTCTTCTTTGTACAGATCTTTATTCCTCCGGTGTCTAAACTCGCTATTTTCAATTTTTGGTAGTCCCCAAATTTTTCTCAAGATTTACCTTTTATCTATCTCTTCTATTCTCCAGTTTTCATAGAGAACAAACATTCTGAGGCGTACAGTCCTTCTGGTTTGATTACTGTGTTGTAGTGTTTGATTTTAGTTTTCCTTGTATGTATCTTTAGTCAGTTGGTACGCTAGTTCTAGTTTTATTTCTCTTGATCTGTTTGCTTCCTTATCAAGCCCATTAATCTGAATTACTTCACCTTGATATTTAAATTTGTTGACCTTGTTAATTTTTCCATACTCCGTGTTTAATACTATAGGTGAATCCTTAATATTGGTCATGAATTTAGTCTTCTCAATAGTGATTTGAAGTCCAACTTTTCCTGCTATTTCTTTGAGAAGGTTGATTTGTTCGAGTGCGGTTTCTATACTTCCAGAGAGGACTGCTAAGTCATCAGCGAAGGCCAAACAGTTTACCCCAACCCCTTTGTGCTTCGAACCTAATCTTATCTCATGCTGAATTCCCCTTTCCTTGAGTTTCTCTTCCCATACTGTTATTACCTTCTCCAAAACGCAATTGAAAAGAATTAGGGAAAGCCCATCTCCTTGCCTGACACCAGTTTTTATTTTAAATTCCTCTGAGATCTCTCCCATAAATTTCACTTTTGAATTGGTTCCAGTGAGGGTCTGCCTGATTATGTTGACCGATTTTGAGTCAACACAAAATTGCTGCAAAATGTTCATTTCTTTCATTTATAACTTCTATTTAATTCCCGGTACTATCAAAAAATTACCTTACTTTTCTTGAAAATATGACCATAATACCATAAATATTATCGTAATATGACCATAATTAAAAAATGGCCTGAATATGCATTTATACAAATATATTTAAATACAATCAGAAACCTTTAATCAGTCTTTAATTCAGTATTAAAATCAAAAAGTAGTAAGGAAACAAATTACTGTCAAAGATCTGAACCCTGGTGAAGATTTCTTATGTAACTGGACAAGACAAATCAAAGATAAAGAATAAACATTTTTGACATCTCGAGATATCGGAAGTCAAAAATTAGTTATAGGTAGAGTTCCTTTGGCTTTTAGAACTAAGCGAGGTATCGACAAATTTCATTCGTCACTTTCGATTTGTCTCCTCGAGTTATATCATAGTGCGTCGTCATATTGCGGCGCCACGTTTTGTCGTAGAACGGCCGAGAATTTTTCTGACGTGATTGGTGGAAGGCGTCGTTGGGGGATTTGGCAAAGTGTATCAGTGCTGACATTTTGTTGGTAACCCTGTGTGGCGTCCTTCTTCCCCTCTTCTTGTTAACGCTGCCAGGAAGCGGGGGTGGATATTTCCCCGGGGACTCTACGACCCAAGACTAATACAGTGCGCCTCACTTATTCCTGGGAAGTCTGTCCTTGAGAAACATTCGCTTCACTCAAAATGTTCTTTCCTTTGTAATATTTATTTTCGCGGTTATTACTAGAGGTAACATTTTAACATAACTAACTTTTCCCCTAGTGACACAAATTTTTTAATTGCTTTCGATTTTATACAGTGCCTTTCATTGAAGAGATTCAAAACTGACGAAGGGAGCGTGCATAAACCACGTAGCTCCATTTTGGCCGCCTGTGAACCTCCCACCCCCACCCCCACGTAGCCGACGTGGCTTTTGCATCCCCCCCCCCTCCCTCCCACGAAGCACATAGTTTTTTCCCATTTTGATTCCAGAAGACATTTTGTACTGTTTTCTCCTGTCAGACTATTATAAATTACATACGGAGATAATTAACTGAAGGAAATAAATATTAACATGCTGTTGTGTATTCTGTACGTCATTTTGATTGTGAAAAATGATATGAATGGAAAGCTACGTGGCCTGGCTCCGCAACCACCCTCCCCCCCCCCCCCCCACGTAGCGAAGCGTAGCCTTCTAGCAAACCCCTTCCCCCTCCCCCTCTTTCCACGACGCCACGTAGTTTGTGGACACTCCGTTCCCTGTCTCTTGTGAGACGTATTTTTCCCCTTCCTGGCATAACTCATAATTGTGAAGGTAAAGGTCACGTGGTTCCTACGTCTCCCGCCGCTTCCCGTATGATTCGCGGAGGTAGAGTTCCGCATACCCATTACAATCATTGGCACTATAATGGATGTGACGGGGTCACCGCCACGCTCCGGCTGTTATTAACCTACCCGCGGAGTTTCCTCCACGGTACTTATTGGACAATAGGCTGAGTGGTCTGGGGGTCCGTTCAGCTTCGAGGAAGAATCCTCGTCTTCGTCGGGGATTGAACCCCGGTCCGCCGGCCGGCAGTCAGACGCTCTACCGCCTGAGCTACGCGGCCGCCAATCAAAGATTGTGTTTTCCACAATTTTATAGCTTCCGATCTGACTTATAATCTTTGACTTACCTCTTCTGATTTAGACGCTTGACCCCTTTATGACATGTTCTTAAACAGTTTTTTCAGAGTACTGCAATTGCAGGAAATGAAGAGTAAATGCCGCACTATTTGAGCCCGCGCGGTTGAAATTGTCCGACACTTGGGTCTTGTGTAACTACGAGGAGCGGCTACATGTAAGTCCACCTAGCGACAAGAAACGGATGCAGTGCCGCAGATGCCAGCCGGTCGGACACGTGTCAGAGCGCAGTTGTGCGATTTTCCTATTCTGGTCCAGGCATCCTTTCAAAGTCTAAATAATAGAAGCCTGAGACTGAACTCTTGTAGTCATCATCCTCAACAGTTTCCAGCATCTGGCCGGGTCACCTAGAGTGGTGGTGTAACGGTTAGCGTTGTGGGCTCACATTCGGAGGATGGCGGTTCGAATCCCCGTCCGGGCATCCAGATTTGGGTTTTCCATGGTTTCCCAAATCACTCCTGGCAAATGCCGGGATGCTTCCTTCAAAAGACCATGGCCGAATTCCTTCCCATTCCTTGCCCCCCAACGTTTCCCGTCTCTAAAGACTTCGCTGTTAAGAGACGTTAAGCATTTTTTTTTTCATGCACAACCCTCTCCATTTCCTTCTTTCATCCCACCACCTCTCTGTCACCACTTTGTTCCAGTCCTCTACTCTCTCCTCCACTCCTTTCAGCCATCCATCTCTTGGTCTTCCTCTGGGTCGTTTACCATGCATCTTAATTTCATGGATTTTTCTTGGGATTCTCTGAACCTCCATTCTCTTTACATGTCCATACCATCTCAGTCTGGTCCTTTCTACCCTTTCCTGTAGGGGTTCCTCTTTTATGGTGCTTCTGATCACTTCAATGCTTATTCTGTCCATTTCAGAATAAGAAATGCAGTGATTAGACGCGCTCTCGTAGTATACTGCGTAAATTCCTAAGTTCAGTCACTCACTCACCTCGATAACTATTGGCTGGAGAACGGTGACGTCACGCGCCAGCCTTCACTCGCAAGTTAAGATCTACCAGAGATATCATTAGAAGAGTTCGAGGTTATATACATGATTTAATAGGTAAATAACTATAAAATTAATTGCCATGATACATTCATTAAGTTTGCTTGTCGTAGCATTTCGTACTTTAAAAAAATATCGACACACTGTTGAAAACATGTGGAACTGCCTTTCAGTAACATGTCGCTAATAAAGCAACATAAAATACATTAAAAAAACATTCTCATGGTCTCTGCTATAACCACGAATGCCAACTATCATTACGAACTAGGCTAAATTTCAATTTATTAAAGACTTTCGCTAATGTAGCTGCTTGACTTTACGTTTGCTTTTTACGTATTTTACCGAGCAGTTTCGTTAATGGTCTTTGTACACGTTCGCTGTACATGAGCTATGTTATTTAAAGCAGACATCAGACAAAACATGTTACCGAATCTAGTATTCTGGCAATTCATTTCTTCCATGTTGCTCAACTATTTAATAATATTGAAACCGAGAGTGGTGGTGTAACGTGTACGTTCTGGCCTCACATTCGGGGGGACGGTGGTTCGAATCCCCGTCCGCTCACCCAGATTTGGGTTTTCCATGGTTTCCCAAATCACTCCAGGCAAATGCCGGGGTGCTTCCTTCAAAAGGCCATGGCCGAATTCCATCCCGTTCCTTGCCCCCCATCCTTTCCCGTCTCTAAAGACCTCGCTGTTAGAGAGACGTTAAGTAGTTATAAAAAATAATAATAATAATAATGTTGAAACTATGTTTTCAGGCAGTTACGGGCACTATGACCAAAACATTACATTATGAATGTTTGCCCAGTCTCAATCGAAAACAACGTGATGCTTTGGAAAAAATTGCGCACTCCCTTTAAACAGAAATTCCTCAAATTTTGCAGAGTGGAATTTCAGAATCAAATAAAAGTCAGGTTTATATTTTAGCAAATTCGATTCTAGCAACCATGACCTTATACAATAGCGCCATCGACTCTGTCTGTGTTTAATACGTCCATCAGAACTTCGTATTTCGTCAGATCAGGGCGACATGTCATCCTAAAAAGTGCAACTATTCTAGATCCGTAAATATACGCAAAAAACTGTCACGGGCTCCACTAGTAATATAATACTAGATGGAAAGCGCAGGGTAAGTTTATTTTTAACAGGTTCGCTGCAACGTAGATTTTGAATTTAATCGTCATTTCAGAGCTCTCCTTACGTAAAAAGTATAGTAGAGTATACAGTCAGTACACAGCGTAAAACATTTTCGATCAGTATTAAATGAGAGGAATGTGGAGGAAATGACGGCGAGATAAGTGAAAGAGGAAGACAAGCAGAGGCGTTCCTAAGGAGCATTAGAAGCCTGATATGGAATAAAGAGGTGCCACAGAGAAGCAAGAGAGTAATCTATCACACATACTATGTCCCTATCTTAACTTATGCTACTGAAACATGGACAATGAAAAAGCGGGACATCAGCAGAGTACAAGCAAGCGAAATGAAGTTTTTAAGAGGTAGAATGGGAGTTACTAAAATAGATAGAATAAGGAATGAAGTGATTAGACGCACCATAAAAGAGGAACCCCTACAGGAAAGAGTAGAGAGGACCAGACTGAGATGGTATGGACATTTCAAGAGGATGGAGACTTAGAGAATCCCAAAAAATATCCACGAAATTAAAATGCATGGTAAACGACCCAGAGGAAGACCAAGAGATGGATGGCTGAAAGGAGTGGAGGAGAGAGGAAAGGACTGGAACAAAGTGGTGACAGAGAGGTGGTGGGAAGAAAGAAGAAAATGGAGAGGCTTGTGCATGAAGCAGACCCAGCCAGAGGCTGGAAACTGTCGAGGATGATGGATTAAATGAAACTTTATAAAACTGTTTTTAACTTATCAATATAAGACTTTCTTTGTTGTTAGAGGTTTTTGGCGATGATACGATGACTTTTATAAGGTAGAGAATGAGGTAATGTTTGGCAGAAAGAAGACGAGCAATCGGTCCATTCACAACAGACAAACAAAAGGCGGGAACATCGCCCCCGGCAGCGTTGTCTCTAGCGCGCTGGCCTAGCTTTCGACGGGTCGCCGCACCGACTCTGGAACACGACGCGGGTGGTACTGATTATAGTATTCAGCTTTTCGCCGTGTGTTTATGAAGCTGAAGGTGACAGTCAAATACTCGCAACTGTGATGCAGTTAAGTAATCAATTTATATATACATATCATTATTATTATTATTATCTTCAATTGAACCCTGTCGGATCACGCAAAGCCTTACCGATTCAGTTTTCTGAGTTTCCATACAGCTCTCATTTTTTCTGCGTGGATTCTCTTCCTTTCTTCAGTCCACTTCGTCCCTGGTCTCTTAATGACTTCATTGTCTGGCGGTACTTCCCATTTGTTAATTTTTTCTCTGTATGTTTGTCTGTCTACCATTTCTGATGAGTTTATGTGGGCTGTTTCCAGGTATATATATCTACATCTACATCTATACTCTGCAATTCACAATTACTGTGAGTGGCAGAGGGTGCTAAGCACCAATTCTAATTCTGCACATTCCAATCCCGAACAGAACGAGGAAAGAAGGAATACATAAATGAATCAGTACGGCATCTTATTTCTCTAATCTTATCCCTCCTGCCATTGCGACCTAAATAGGTTGGCGGAAGAAGTATTTCGTTGCACTCGTAAATTAACGATTTTCGCATATTCTCCAACAAATTCAAACGAAAACGACGTCGTCTGTCCGCCAAACAATCCCAGCCCAACCCACGTATCAGCTCTGTGACACTTACGTAAGGACTGTAACTAGCGGTCACGAATCGAGCGGCTCTCCTCTGTACTTTCTCTAACGTGTCAATCAATCCCTTGCGATACGGATTCCAAATTCCACAACAGTATTCAAAATGTGGCCGCAGTAGTGTTTTGTACGCTATTTCCTTTGTATGAGCATTACACCTTCTCAAAATACGACCTATAAAACGTAGTTTTGAATTAGCTTTGCCTGCGACTGAAGGTATGTGCAAGTCCCATTTCATGTTGCTTTGTACTGTTACGCCTAGATACTTCAGGGAATCCACAGTGTCAACAACTGAATTGTTAACTTTGTACTCCAGAGCAAGCGGGGTCTTTTTATTACTTATGTGCATTGCCTTGCACTTTTTACAGTTAAGTGTAAGCTGCCATTTACGGCACAATTCCGAAATAACATCCAGATCGCGCTGAATTTCTAAGCAATCGTCAGAGCACCTCACTTCCCTATAAATAAGTGCATCATTAGCAAAAAAATCGCATCCTGCAATTAACGTTGTCACCGAGATCGTTTATAAAAATTAATAAAAGAAGTGACCATATTACACTTCCTTGAGGAACCCCCGAAGTAACATCTAGCTTTGAAGAGATGTGTATATATATGAATAATTGTCACGCCAATGCAATTGAATTTGTTGTTTTATTTCCCGAACGCGTTTCACTTCATTCTGTGATTCATCTTCAACGGTTCTATATTTTCCATTGGTCTTTTATGATTGTAATTGCACAGTGTTCCAACATCAGTTATGTCTGTAGCAGAAGTTTGCATAACAGGTTTTGGATGCATCTTTGCGAATAATTACGTAGCACTTTCACTTCGGGAAATAAAACAAGAAATTAAATTGCATTGGCGTGGCAATCATTCACAAAAAAATTGATCCTATCGCAATTGAGGAAATGGCCCACAATATCCAGTTGTGCAATGTTTGCTTTATAATATTCTCTTACATAGTGAGATCAATGTATGTAACGACCATAAGTTCCTTCACTAAACAAACTATTCAAATTTTGCAGATCAGATCCTTCTGGTAAAATACATGTTGGTAACTGAGATAGACCTGATTGAGGGATCTGAACGCTTTGACCCTTTTCTAACTCTATATTACTGTACTAGCTGACGTCAGACACCCAGAGCAGTAGCGTCCAGATATATAACAACAAAATCGAAGCTACGAGATCGATCACCACAACAATGTCAAGTGTGTTTTTCGTAGTACTTTATTTGAATAAGTTCATGCTAAAAGCGGCTAAGTCATTCGTAAACAATTTTCGGTAAACTTTTAAAAAAAATGTCCCTAGCGTGTTATCCTGAACTAACACGTAACCAGCTGGGCTTGCCTAATCTAAATCACCTGCAATAACCTCACTTACTGCTAGGATGTGATGGTTGACTAACCTAAAACTGGGGTTAACCTCTAGTGCATCCCACCTCGTTACCTACATTTATCGCTTCACACGAACCCCCAAGTTAACCTGAGCATACGCTAACTTATAACACTTTCGTTACATGAAGTAAACGCTTCACAAGCTATTTTCATTAAGTGGCACACATAACTGCATCACCCAGATCGAGTTTTAACTTAGCCTTACTCAATATGCCAGTCTACAGTAACTTGAGTTACTGCTATGATGTGATGGACTAACCTAACTTGGGCTAATTTAACGTATCTTACCCCAATATGGCACGCAGTTTAAAATCCTATATTAACCTGAGTTTAATGAAGGTTATGTAGGTTCGTAAATCTACTGATGATAGCGGTTGTAGCTATGCTTTGTTTGTGTGTTAATGGGACTGATACATTCTGTCAGCACCTTTGACCGAATACATTGAGTTCTATAATGCACTTATCGGTTGTTTCAATTCTTTTCACACCCTATCATGATGGGAAGGTTGTATGCGAGGTGAATATGCATCGCTTGGATTTCCTGATGTAATGTGACACACAATTTAGCATCCAACATTAGCCAGGGTGTAATGCAAGTTATGATGGATCGTTTGCCTGCTGATAGTGGTTTAGGCTATGCCTTTGTTTGTGCGTTAATGTCATATGTTCTGTCAGCACCTTGGATCGAGTTCATAGAGTACCGTGATTCACATGTATGTTGTTTCCTTCTTTTACACACACTGTCCTGATGGGAAGATTGTATGTATGGTGAATACTCATCACATAGTTTTCCTAACCTAATGTGTCATCCTACATTAACTAGAGTTTAATGTAAGTTATGATGGATCGTGGTAGTATTAGCTACGCCTCGTTGTGTTAATGTTGGTTTCTGTGTCAGTATATGTACTGTCTGCCCCTTTGATCGATAACATCCGTATTTTTCATCCTTTGCACTCCCTGACGGTAACGTGATGTGTGTGGTAGAAGGTCGGTGCAGGTTTCTCTGGGAACTGTCGCTACAGCCGAAACATATGTTTCTGTATATATATGACACTTTTCTGTAGCACGTTGTGGTTATGAAAACACATCATATAGTTGGGAACTGTACTGCACCTAGGTCTAATTGTTATTTCAATCGACGATCTCTTTTTTTGGAGGGAAATTATGTAATTTTGGCAATATTTTACGTATTTTAATCATTTTTTACCGATTTTCATGAAATTTAGGGAATTTATAGGATTTTTATGTTTCTTACTGAAACCATGTATTTCTTCGCAAAAATTATGCCTCTCTCTTGCTCCATGTAATGCTCGATACATGGTTCTATTTCTCTGACTAGTGCCTGCGTATATTTTTTTGTCTCTATCCATGACTGCATATACAGGGTGAGTTTTTTATCTTGAGACAACTAAATATCTCGAAAACTACAAATCCGATCAAAAAAAGTGGGTAATAAAAATTGTTCGTCTCGACGGGGGACATCCGATGATACCAAATTTGACTCCCCACCCCCACCCCCTAGGGGTGGGGGAAGGGGGAGAAAAAAAACTTAAATAGGAACCCCCATTTTTTATTGCAGATTCTGATTCCCCGGAAAAAACTACCCCTATTTCACCCCCAATTCGAGTCATTTTGGTCGATAGATGGCGCTGCATTTCTCAGAGTTTTCTCATTACTTGATGTACTTCCATTGCGTTCACATCGTCGCTCATTTCTCAGAGTTTTCTCATTACTTGATGTACTTTCATAGCGTTCATAACATCTCTGATTTATTTACTTCGTTCTGTTGCACGTGTCAATGAGAATGCAGGCTATAACGTTGCAAGAAAAAATTGAAATGGTCTACATTTATGGAGAATGTCGCAAGAATATCGATAATGCTGTTGATCTTTATGCTCATCGTTTTCCAGACCAGCCTCGATCGCGCGCTTCTTTTTACCGTATTATCCAACAGTTCACTCAGGAGGGAAGTGTGCACACAAACAAACGAAAGCGGCGAAGGACGATAGCTGGAGAAAATAACGAAGTTGCAGTTTTAGCTGCAGTGGCTTATAACCCTCACATTAGTACTCGACAAATAAGTCGTGAATCAGGAATTTCTCAGACTACTGTTTGTCAGATTTTGCATCGTAGAAAATACCATCCGTTCCATGTTTCGTTGCATCAAGAACTTCACGGCAATGATTTCGATAATCGATTGACATTGTACAGACGATCTAACACTTCCCGCGATCTTACAGCAAAATGTGCTGGACAACCGTCATGTTGAAACCACATTGTTTGTCGCACGTCTAAGGGTACGTCTTCAAGCAATGTTGGCAGTACGTCCTCTAAGAGTTGTTGATATTTCTCCCCATTGAAATGTCCATGGATAAAATGTGGACCAATAAGTTTGTCCCCAATTATCCCACACCAAACATTTACATTCCACGGACGCTGATGTTCAACTTGGCGTAACCAATGCGGGTTTTCCACACTCCAATAATGCATGTTGTGTCGATTAATGGTGCCGTGGTTAGTAAAAGTGGATTCATCCGAAAACAGTACTCGAGCAAAGAAATGGGGTTCTTCTTGTATTTTCTGTAGCGACCATCGGCAAAATGTCAATCGATTATCGAAATCATTGCCGTGAAGTTCTTGATGCAACGAAACATGGAACGGATGGTATTTTCTACGATGCAAAATCTGACAAACAGTAGTCTGAGAAATTCCTGATTCACGACTTATTTGTCGAGTACTAATGTGAGGGTTATAAGCCACTGCAGCTAAAACTGCAACTTCGTTATTTTCTCCAGCTATCGTCCTTCGCCGCTTTCGTTTGTTTGTGTGCACACTTCCCTCCTGAGTGAACTGTTGGATAATACGGTAAAAAGAAGCGCGCGATCGAGGCTGGTCTGGAAAACGATGAGCATAAAGATCAACAGCATTATCGATATTCTTGCGACATTCTCCATAAATGTAGACCATTTCAATTTTTTCTTGCAACGTTATAGCCTGCATTCTCATTGACACGTGCAACAGAACGAAGTAAATAAATCAGAGATGTTATGAACGCTATGAAAGTACATCAAGTAATGAGAAAACTCTGAGAAATGAGCGACGATGTGAACGCAATGGAAGTACATCAAGTAATGAGAAAACTCTGAGAAATGCAGCGCCATCTATCGACCAAAATGACTCGAATTGGGGGTCAAATAGGGGTAGTTTTTTCCGGGGAATCAGAATCTGCAATAAAAAATGGGGGTTCCTATTTAAGTTTTTTTTCTCCCCCTTCCCCCACCCCTAGGGGGTGGGGGTGGGGAGTCAAATTTGGTATCATCGGATGTCCCCCGTCGAGACGAACAATTTTTATTACCCACTTTTTTTGATCGGATTTGTAGTTTTCGAGATATTTAGTTGTCTCAAGATAAAAAACTCACTTGGTATATCCGGTGTCTGTGTATGTCACCCATCTTCTTTAAACCCATACTGCTTTCCGTGTCGAAGTCAGCTTATGTGTCGGTATACGTTCTGTCATCACTTTTGATCAATAACACTGAGCTCTATGATGCATACATATATAGCTGTGATCCTCTGATGGTCTACAGTGATGGAAAAGTTAAGTGTGTGTTGTCTCTGAGGGTTATTCTAGTGACTGTCATGTAAGCCCAAATAGTTAGTTCATACAAGTTCCATCTTTCAAAAAACATGAACTCAGAAAAAAATACAATAAAATATATTTATTTTGTAATGTGTGTTGGTTGTAATAAAACAAAAATGAATTAAATACAATGTTTCATTTTATCATTTCACATACATGTAGTGCTATCATCATCCAAATTTTAAAAATGATGTGATGACGTTAGATGGAAAAATAGCAGGATGAACGAGAGAAGTAAAGGAACTGGGTCAGACCTTTGCTTGAATATGGTAGCGTAATGGGGGATCCACATTTTGAGTATCAAATATAGGAGTTGGAGAGGGTGCAAAAAAGGGCTGCTAGATTTGTCTCTGGAAATTATCACAGAACGCAATCAGTAACAGAGATGATAAAAGAGCTGGAATGGGATTCATTGCAAGACAGGAGGAGGGTGAAGAGGGTCATGGGAGTGTACAGGGCGTATATGGCGACGAGGCATGGAAAGATATTGCTGTAAGAATGAAAAGTAATGCATGGAAAGGAAAAGATGACCTTGACCACAAGCTGGCACTCGAGTTCAGGCACAAGGGTGTTGGAAGATTCTCTTTTTTAGGTAAGGGTGTCAGGGATTGGAATAAGTTACCAACAGAATTGATGAATAACTTGCCAAAAACATTAAAAGAATTTGTAGAGGGTAAATTTAGGTGGGTGCAGGAAAGGTGGAAGATGGGCATGTAGGGAAATTGCCACCGGAGCATGCGCTCCATCGCAATTTATTTAAATATTATTATTATCATTCGCGAAATTTTAGCACATACCATCTGGTTTTCATAAAAAAAAGCAGGACGTGCACAGAACGAAGAATTCGGATACAGATATCGACTCAGCGCCCTCCCCTCCACGTTGCCATCGCCACCCCACCCACTCCTCCACCCCACACGCCCAGTGCAGAGTTCTCGGCAAGCTCGATTCCAACCCTGCGAATCGAAAATAGGAGACTCGCCCAGCCCTCGATGACAGGTGGCTTGTTATTATCGTGTTGGCACCCCTGTAGCGGCGGCGTTAAAGCGGAAGGGCTGCGCCGCAGATCGATCGTCGGCTGGGGGTGGTTTGGTCGGCATGACGCGAGATCATCAACACCCTCACAGTAAGCATCCCCAGGCGGGATTCATATCAGGCTCGGAACGTAGGTCGTCTTTCCGGATGTTCAATGATTCTCTTTCGTCAACATGTGCTAGACCGGAGAAAAAAAGGGCTAGCAGTGACGATGAACCTTGCACCGATCCTGAGGAGCGACAACCTAAATTTATCAACCAAGATACGCATTTACAAGTCAATCATTGTTCCTCTCATCTTATATGGTTGCCAAGCTTGGGGAACGACCAGCCACTCCAACAGAATGCATATTCAGAAACTGCAGAATAAGACTCTCCGAATGATCACAAGGGCAAGTTACATCACTCCAACAGCACTCCTCCATGACGTCACAAATATTCCAAATATCCGTACACAAATCTTCCAATCAACCGAAAAATTCTTCAACAGAGTAGAGGAAGCCCGCCACGAAGTTCCAAGACTAGAGTCTATAGGTACGGTTGTACCTATAACCTAGCACAAATACAAGGTGCCATTAAGTATTAATATGAACCCTGTGGATTCCTGAGTAAGTGTAGTAAGAATGTGAAATATATATGAAATATACG
This sequence comes from Vandiemenella viatica, assembly GCA_031002005.1. Lineage (NCBI taxonomy): Eukaryota > Metazoa > Arthropoda > Insecta > Orthoptera > Morabidae > Vandiemenella > Vandiemenella viatica. Next base: position 135,914,295 of record CM061918.1, read on the forward strand.
TATATAAGAATACAAGAAGGGGTTCCTATTAAGGTCCTACCGACTATAGCCTGGTTATCCCCTAAAGTGCAACATCAATGAACTCAAAACCATCAAACTGAACATACAGATTAAGCTACAAACAGTAGCGGGACTGTTCACAAAAACCGTTGAGGTAGCGGAAAAAAAAAAATGATTGATATCGTAGGATGAGAATATGTTTCAGAAGCGGATGCGGAGGTGCAAAAAAATTTTTAATTATTTTGATTTTAATATTTTATCAAAAATAAACTTATAATCAAAACAAGTATATTTTTAATCATAAATTCTACATTTTGCTTAAGCAAATTTTATTTACATCTGATACTGCCATATTGATTTATTTTCTGTCTCATCTTTCAGCAACAAAGTGGGATGATTTAACAAGTGAATTAAATTATTTTCGTAACTACGGACTGCTCAACAAAACAATGTTTGTCATATGAACTTTGCGGAATTTGTGTCAAGCATAAGGCCACGCCACCGCACATCTCCGTGCCCGCCACCCGCCTTTCCACCGCTCTAGTGGCACATTCACAGTACAACTTGTAGGACCTACGATGATCCGATTTTCCGATAAGGTATGGGCCTTAAAACGGGTTACAGGACTACATGTAGGACGTGTTGGATGTTTTTGGAGGACCAGCAAGGACCACTGTAGTCCAGCAAGAAATGCCGTCGGATCCTGATTGGAGGAAACATCCTACAAGCGTGCGATAAGGAAACTGCGAGAAAGTACGAGTGGAAAGGACCGCTTGGACCACTTCTAGTAGCGTGAGTGGGTGAGAGCATCCCACGGTAGTTCTACACGGATGTGCTATAAGTTAGACTTTTGAAGAAAGCTCTTTACATGCCAGATCAAAGTTGCTGATTCTTGGTTAGGTAATAACACGGTTCAGTTCATTGTTGCCTTTATAACAGTATCACAAGAAAAGCATCAACGACGTTGTTGTTAGCTAAACGACGATTCTAGTATAAAGAGAAAAGAATCAATATATATTATAAAAGTAAGTGTACAATGTGCGTGCTGCGAAAGCTAAGAAACGAGCCCCGGTACGATCAAGGGAGTTATATGGTGTAACAGCCCTCTACCCCTTATCCATGAAGAAGGTTTCCGTTTTTACCTGAAGGGCGTGATGTTGAAGATGTAAGGGGGGCTGGAAGTTTCGCCCTCTAGAACAGGGAGAAAACGAAACAGTCGAAGAGCGCGAGACACGTTCATGTTCTCAGCGAACGCGAATGAACACCGTGAGAAGCAGAGAAACCGAAGAACAACGAAATGAACGAATTAAAGAATCAACAATTGAGACATAATCGTATAATAGAAGACGGCAAACGCAAGCCACAATATCACCCTACGAGAATCGCGGGCGAGGACAAGTAAACAGTACAACCTGACAAACGAAGCATTCCGCTACGACCCGACAGAACAATATAACAAAAACAACCACGTCGTAATCGGAAAAATGGATAACATCTACCAATTTTACAACGCGAAAAAATTCAGTGCGGAAACATCAGGATTCTATTGCATGAATGGAAAAATTCAATTACCACCACTGTAAGCACCTCCACAGGAATTTCTACATTACATGACCGGGGAAACTCCGGAGTCGAAACACATAGTATTAATACTCAGAATGCCCCTGATCTCTACAGAACTGCCATTCAAATTTAAAAGACTGCTATTTCTAATCAAATTAGCGTATAGTTTTACAGTTAACAAAGCCGCAAAGAAAAACTTTAAAACATTGCGCAATCAACCTCAAAGACTCCTGCTTCTCTTGCGCTCAACGATACGCAGGAAATTCTATAAATTTGTACATATATACCGCGGATAACAAAATGAAAAATGTAGTTCATAAACAAGTATTGCAAAAGTTGAATTTGTTTTCTGTAAAAAAAAATTACCTCTTACATTTTAAAGTTTATCCTTCTATTCCAGCTACTACATAATCTCTTATCAACTCCGTGAGCAAAGCCGGGTACTTCAACTAGTATGGTTATATATATTGCCGTGTCGACAAAACGTCCGTTACACTTCCGTACTAAAAGTTGCGGATGCGGAGGAAGGATTTGGCGCGGAAGTTCCGCAAGTGCGTATCCGTTCATCTATACTTTCTCGAGATAGAGCCATGTACAGTGTCTGTAGCCGGCCGCCCATATGTTACGCGGAACTGAAAGCTAGATGTCACCACAGTCGCATCCGTCAGAATGTTAAAGGAGGCGGGGAGGATTGCGGTGGCAGTGAAAGGCGCAAGATTTATAAGGAGCGTCCATAAACTACGTGACTCCATTTTGGCCTCACCCCTCAGCCTCCCCCCCCCCCCCACACACACACACGTAGCCTGACGTGACTTTTGTCTCGACACCCCTCTCCCCTCCCCAAATCCGTGTGGCAAGTAGCTCTTTCCCCTATTAATTGCAGAAGATATTCTGTACTGTTTACTCTTGAGAGAATATCGTTAAAATTATTTCGTATGTAATGAGCACAACTAATATTTGGGTTCTGTAGTTCTCTATAACTGTAAACATTGTGAATGAAATGTTGACTCTAGCCACTACTGTAAATAATCAGATCTTCGGGAAAAAACCTCTCTCCTTATCTCATTGATCATCGTATTTTCATTGATAAAATAGAATAAACCATAGCAACCAAAGAAATCACTAAGAAGAGCTTCATTTTAGTGGGTTTTTTTCAGGCCTGTCACATTTCTTTCTACATTGCCAGGGAATTGTTGTACGATCTGCTTAAAAGATTTCTATAATTCATTAGATAATGAAAACTCGTTGGAAAAACGTTTTCGATAAACCTCGTAAATTTTATAGTGAAGCGTCACTTCACACCACACTTTGAACAGTAATTCCACTGAAATTCGCTCGACAGAACAAAGTTAGAATTATTTTATCAACGAGATGCTTGCGATCCTAATCGGAACAGCTTTATTTCAAAACAATAAGAACTGTCACTGCCTTGGAAACATCCAGGTGATTTCTATGGTTTCTCCAGATCACTCGAGGCGATTGCCGAAATGCTTCCTTCAAAAGGCCACTGCCGAATTCCTTCCTGTTTCTTGTTACCAGTCCCATCCCGCCTCTAATGACTTCGACGTCGACTAGTCGTAAAGCAATAAGAAAAATTTGGCCCTACGTAATTAAATAACAAAAAAATGATCTTCTCGATGTTACAAAGCACCAAAAAAACAAAATAGAATGTGCAAAAAGAAATAAAAACAAAACACAAGGACAAAAAGAATAAAAACAAAAATAAAGTACCAAAATCAAGAAAACAAAATAAAAACAAATTACCAAAAAAAAAGTAGCTATTAAAAACGAAAAAATCAAGAGAAAAAAATTAGTGTACAAAAAAGAAACAAATGACTACCAAAACCAAAAACCAGAGAGCCAAAAAAAAAAAAAATTACAAAGAAAAAATAAAATAAAATGAATCAAAGTTCCAAAAACGAGAACAAGAAAAATAAACATCAATGTGCAAAAAGAGACAAAAACATAATACAGTAGCAAAAAGAATAAAAAGTAAATAAACATTAAAGCAAGGAAATAACAACTCCAACAAAAAATTAACAAAACAAAGTACCAAGGAAACAAAACACAAAAAATAAAAACAAAACAAGGTACCAAAAACACAAAAAAGCTAGGGAGAAAAAATGAAGTAAAAAAGTTAACAAACATTAACAAAAAGTACCAAGAACAAAAAAATAAGTCAACAAGAATGATAGTGCAAAAATTAAGATAAATCAAATAACTAAAAAGGTACATAAAAAAAAAAACGAAAAAGCGTTGTCGTCAGCCGTGGTGGCGCCTGAGTGTTTGGCGGTAATTTTTGTCGGCTGTGACGACATAATTGAGGCAGCTCTCGCGTGCACCAATTAGAGACCAGGCGAAAGTAATGGCTCGAAAAAAAAGAGCCCGGTTAGAATTTCTCGTCGCTTTGAGCAGCGGACAGAAAAGTTTTACGCCAAACTGACTACCGTAGATTTGCTAGAGACTGGTTTCATAAAATCCCCCATCCGAACTGTTTGCGTGAATGTCGTACCAATCACAGAATTCCCGGAAAGTTGGGGAGTGTGCACAAACTACGTGGCTCGCTCTAGGTAGGGGAAGGGGTAGCTGGAAGGCTAATTCCCTCAGTTAACTATCTCCGTATGTAATTTACAATAGTCTGACACGAGAAAACAGTACAACAATCAAAAGGGAAAAAAGCTACGTGCTACGTGGTAAGGGGGGAGGGGGCCGGGGGTAGAAGCAAAAGCCGGGGAGGGGGGGTTCACAGGAGATGAAAATGGAGTGACGTGGTTTATGGACGCTCCCTTGGTGAACTAACAAAATTTCAGTTAGGCTGCTGGACGCATTCACTGCGCTCTGGCGGCCGAGTTGTGTACTATCTGCCACAAGCGGTCTGTCTCTATGTTCGAGCGTCAAACTGAAATTGATTAGCACTAATCTTACTGGTATAATTCTGAAACATGCTTGTGTCCGCCCCATCACGAAAAAAACCATCGAATCAATTCGGATGGGTTTGTCACAGTTTGGAATCTTATGGCTGTGATACAACAGAATAATATGATAAGTGAATAGCCTGTATATCACCAAAAATTAATATTAAATAATAACATTAAAGAACGCAAAGGGTGAGAACAGTTGGAGAACTGTAATGTGTAACATTAAGGATAAATCAAGAACATTATTTTAGAACTAGTGTGAGTCCGTGACCGATTTTGCGTATCGTCACGGGTCTAGAATAGTTAGTTTTTAAAATGAAAGATTATGACAGGTTGATCTGATCTGGCCAAATATAAACTCCACCTGTGTTTCAGGGTGAATAGAATCTCTGAGCTTGAAGAACTCAAAAGCATTAATAGAGTTAGGTATTAAACACGAACAGGTACGATAGCGCAATCGTATAATTGCTTAAATACAAACTTGACTTGTATTTGATCCTTAAAGTTCACTCTGCAAAATTGAAAAAATACCTGTTTGCTTCGAAAGCATCACGTTGTTTTTTATTGATACTGGGCAAACACTCGTAATCTGTGACGGCCAGAGAACTTAATACATATTCCATATTATTAAACAGTTGAGCAACTTAGAAAAAATGAATTGCCATAATAGTTGATTCAGTAACTTATTTGGTCTGATGTCCACTTAAAATAACCTAATAATTCACGTACAGCGATCATGAACAAAGACCATTAACTGAACTGATCAGTAAAAATACATAAAAAGCAAATAAACCGTAATGCATAAACTTTGGTCAAGCAACAACATTAGTGAAAGTTTTAATTAAATTGAAATTTATCCTCAGCCGAATGGGCATTCATGGTTACAGCAGAGACCATGAGTAATCTAAGTTTTTAAAAGTTTTTTAAGTTGAATTCGTTAGCAACGTGGTACGAAAAAGGTTATCCACGATTTTTCAGCCGCAAAATTTATTGGTATTTTTTTTTTTTTTTTTTACTATGAAACGCTATGAAAACAATCTTAATGAATGTATTATGGCAATTAATTTGGTACCAGTTGCTTAGCTATTAAATTGTGGGCATAACCACTGTCGCAGAGGTTTCCCTCCCCCCCCCCCCCAGGGGTAAAACCCTGGCACTTTTTTCCCTCTGCCCTGTAAACGGGCGGACACCTGGACGCATGGAATACATCACAATCCCGTTCCTGTGATCACCTATAGAAATACTAACTTAATGCATGTGCAGAGGCGAGCAGTAGTTAACAGGAAGGCCACCATAACTGGAGGAACAGGTTTCGGGAGCTACCCCCGTTTTAAAAAAAAATCTTATAATTGTATCTCTGGTCACTTTTTTACGAGCAAAGGCTGACACGTGACACCATTCTCCAGTTAATAGCTATCGAGGTGAGTGAGCTTACGAAATTATATAATAGATATCGAGCTATATCAAGAAAAGATATCGACAAATACGTTTCAGAAAGAAGGCAGAAGAAGCGGCCACTTACGGACTCCGGTATGACGTCACCAACCACACAGTATGGCCGCCACAACCGAGATACAGTCGGACAACCTAGGAAAACTAAATCTTGACCGTTGAGTGAAGCAGTAGGCTTAACTCTCTGGTTTTGTGTAGAAGCGCCCATAAGGCGGAGACGTTATGTCAAAGCCTCTCAGAATTGTTTGTCAAGGGCGGTTCCTCCGATATCTGTTGGTCTGTGGAGCAAAGCGAATATTGGTGGCCGATCTTGAAGTCCTGTTAGCCGAGAAAGTACAAAACATAGACTCCAGTCTCAATGTGGACCATCCATTTTGCTCAGTTTTGTTCTCAATAATAAAATCATGCCGTTATAAAAGTGACTGTCGCAGTCACGTAGGTCGCGTACCGAGCGTGGTGGGTGATTGGTTAACGCTCTGGCCTCGCATTTGGGAGGAGGCCGGTTCGAATCCCCGTCCGGCCATCCAGACTTGGAGCTTCCATGGTTTCCCCAAATCACTCCTGGCGAATACCAGGATGCTTCCATCAATAGGCGATGGCTGAATTCTTTCCCATTCCTTGTCCCATCCCCCCTCTAATGACCTCTCCATCGACAAGACGAAAAAAAAATACTCGGTCGCAACCCAGCTATACATGACGTAAATCAATCTCTTCTGTCTGTCTCTTCTGTGTAATAATGTTCTCTCATATACGTGTTGTTTCGAATATAATGAATGCTTTTGTGGTCGGTGAAGGTAATTCCTGAAATCAATAAAATACGGAATACGACTAAACCTCCTTACGAGTAGTATCCACTTCGGTAAAATTCGTAATGCCTGGAGACTGCCCTCACCTCAATGACTCGGGAACCTTCGGCGAGTCTCGGCAATGCCCGAAGTGTTAGATACGCTGCCTGCCACTACAGCGCTGCCTGACCAACCGGGAAATTTTAAATAAATAACTGAATTTGATTTTATTTGCGCTTATATTGTTAATTTCAAATAAGTAATCGAATTTGATTTTATCTGCACTTACATTGTCAATAGAAGGTGTAACTGCGAATCCAATTTGAATGTAATTGTCTGTTATGTAGCAGAGGTAAAAATTATAATGTGGGGCAGAGATATAATGTGACGTTAGCTTTAATTTATATATTGCTTTTTGTTTATTTACAACGTCTAGACGCAGAAATTCTTGTGAGGAGAAAAGTATCGGACGTTTACTGTTCTCTGTAGCAGTTATGAGAAATAGATTACAACATAACCAAAAAAAAATTGGCAGAAGACAAGAAACAAGGAAGTTTATTAAAAACTCAAAGGAAGTTTACACGTAAAGTAGGTAATCGCTAGATGTACCAATCAAGTAAATAATAGTTATTCACTATTGAAATTACACTTTACTTAAAAACTTTTTCCTAGCAACAAAAATTTCCGTCAAATAAAATCAAAACATACCGACGAAATACTTCGAGAATCTAATCAGAGAAACTTTAGTAAAATTAGTTTAAAAAAATCAATAAAAAAAGGTAATAATTAATCGTTATTCGTTTCGGCTTAGAATCTTTTACAGAACAAATTCCTTCTATCACCTATGGTGTTTAAACCAGTACTGAATATTAAGATTTTTATGCAGATGAAGTGAGTGCATGTTTGGTATTTATGCAGACTATGTTTTTTCATGTATTTATGAAGATTTTGCTTGTTTGTGTTGAAATTCCAATGCTATAGTCGGTAATAAATATTTTGAAATACTAATTTTTGTTTTGGTAGTTCACCAATCTTATCTTCGGTAAATGTAATCGGTTAACTGGTAGTGAAAACGTGTAACTGAATAATATAGTAAGGAAGGGGGAAAGAATAAAACTAGATAAAAGAACCGGGAGGTTACAAGGTTTATACCAGTAATCCTCAAATTTTCTTTCATGTGGCCCTCTAGGGCTTTACTTAGTATTTTGAGACGGTACAATAAGGCATTTTTTAATTTTATATATAATTTTCATTATTTTAATAATTACTTATTAAATAATAATTTCATTAAATTGTTAGAAAATTAATTCTAAAGAGGAATTTGAAGTCAGATAAAATTTTTAATGAGAAGGTGAAGCTATTCCTTTCTAATTATAAACACATTTGGACGAGAATATGACGCCTTAATTCACAGATTGTTTTCTACTTAGAATCTGTTTCTATATACTCACATAAAACGTGTGTCGAAAAATTCGCTTAAGACTTACAGAGGTGAAAGCCGACATATACGTTACAGCTTTTTCTGCTAAAACTGGATATCCGGCCTACGCGACAGTCAAAAATACATCAGTGGTGTTGTCTTGTATGTGTGTTTGAGCGAACATTCGAATCAAGTAATACTGTCTACGTTAAATGTCGATGGGTTCCTTGTCCATTCTTTGTCGCAGTTGATTGAGAGAGTGCATGCCTCCAAATTAGTCTCAGGCCTGTCAAATATTCCATGGTATATTCTAAGTCGAAAGCGACGCAAAGAGTCATTTTATTTTCGGACCTATATTTCTAGTCTACTGTAATTCCATTACCTGGCTTAGGGATGACAATTCTTTCCTAAAAAGATCGATTCTTGAATCGATTCGAATCGAAATGTGATAAATCGAATCACAAAAAATCGATGTCTAAAAGATAGATTTTCTAAAAATCGATCTTTTTTCGATTTGCTTTTCGTGTTCGTATTTTTAATATAATTCCAATCATGGAAAACAAAAAGGACACCATAATAATCGATCCTTTATCATTTTTAAACTAATTAAAGTTTTTTTGATGACTAAATCAAAGTATCAGGTAAACAGACATTTATTTCACAAATTTGATGGTTACATAAAACAGTTTTCGAATGATATAGTTTCCAGTACCCAGTGCTTAATGTCCAAGCTTTTCAGGAACAACAGTGGGTGCAGTCTACTAGGAACCAAGCGGTTCCGCTCATCATTTGTGATCTTGCCAGCAATAAAAAAAAGGCGCTCGCAAGGTACTGATGATCCCATTACACAGATATGCTTCTTGGCTGTTGACTAAACGTGAAAATATTTATTTATTTATTATTATTTTTTTTTTTTTTTTTTTTTTTTTTTTTTGCATGTTAAGTCTAGGATCATACTTCAGGTGTACAACTGCTTGCGGTAAATAGTGCTTAAATTCTTCATTTAAACCATGACTTTCATGTGCAAGTGCATTACATGTAGAAAGTTCTTTTTCATTTTCACGGGTGAAATATCGATTCACTGGATCGATTTAGTACTATAAATCGATTTTTTTGACCCAAAAGATCGATTAATCGATCTGAGATCGCGATCCCTAACCTGGCTACGCATCCGAATTCCAGTTACTGTGGATCCTGAAATGATTTTCACAAATAGGTCCCTGACAAAAATTATCGACCGTTTTCCTGCACATATATACAGCAGTGTATCCGTCAGAACAATTTCTCACAAGAAATCTGCAAGCAGTGCTCCGAACGCATGCAACTGAATTGGAACGGAAGATGCGCGGGCGAGCGGTGAATCAGGCGTAGATCCCTTTATAAGCAACAAAACGGTCTGCTTCTAGGCTAAGCTTGTGTAACGCTTTGTCTAGTCACGAAAAAGGTGCAACCGACTTCCAAGAGAGATGCAGCAGGTATAAGACTTGGATGAAAGCGGCAAAGAGGAAGACCGCGTAAAAGACGGAGGGGTGAACGAAGATGACAACCGCGCAAACAAGTGAATAAGGAACAGTGGATGTCTACACTGACACTAAAAATTCAAAAGTAACTGTCTCTCTGTCTGTTTGTTACGTTTGCACGACTAAAAGACTAAACTGATCTTGATGAAATTTGACAAGAAAATACTATGTATAATCAGCAAGGATATAGGATACTTTTTGGTGGTAATAATATATTTAGTCAAGAAATTTTGAAAAATAACCGAACAGTGTCAGACATACGGATAGCGTGTGTTAGTCTGTGTAATGTTACATCGGTCACTCGTGCTTCGTTTCTCTCGCAGTCAGTTTGTGTGTGACCTGTCCATAAATTTCACGTACAGACACAACTTATAATGTAGTATAGATATGGATTTTTTCTGCACCAGGCTATTATTTTGTGTTTACCCAAAAGTTTTTGGTATAAATACATTTTGTCTTTTTTTATATAAAGGGTGTTACAAAAAGGTATGGCCAAACTTTCAGGAAACATTCCTCATACACAAACAAAGAAAATATGTTATGTGGACATGTGTCCGGAAACGCTTACTTTCCATGTTAGAGCTCATTTTATTACTTCTCTTCAAATCACATTAAACATGGAATGGAAACACACAGCAACAGAACGTACCAGCGTGACTTCAAACACTTTGTTACAGGAAATGTTCAAAATGTCCTCCGTTAGCGAGGATACATGCATCCACCCTCCGTCGCATGGAATCCCTGATGCGCTGATGCAGCCCTGGAGAATGGCGTATTGTATCACAGCCGTCCACAATATGAGCTCTAACATGGAAAGTAAGCGATTCCGGACACATGTCCACATAACACATTTTCTTTGTTTGTGTGTGAGGAATGTTTCCTGAAAGTTTGGCCGTACCTTTTTGTAATACCCTGTATATTCCTTGCAGTCCTCAGACGTAGGGTACAGTGCTAGCACAGCACGGGCAGCTAAAGTCTGTGTTTTTGAGCTACCTTTTAGGTAACTTACAGCTTTTTATGTCCAATTCTAGCAATAAAATTATATGTCCACTAGTACGAAGTGGCTGGTAACAGCTAGTTTTTAATACAACACACTTAATTTCGTTCCGGAAACTAATATTCGCTCTAAATGTTGCGTTTCATCAATTTATTAATATTTTGTCCATCTTTGGATGCAGTGTATATGAAGAGGTTAAAAGATTAGCTCAAGATAGGAGGAGCTAGAAAACGAAGTGAAACTAGTTCAGTGACCGATTAAACAGTAAGCATACAGACCTGTGTAACAGCCCTCAAGGCCAGACTTTAAGTGAAATTCTATTTTATGAATTATTTGTAGCGAGCTAGGGGTTGAGTGAATATGATTTTGTATGTATTACATGCCATTGATTGTGAATTAGTCTAAATGGACTTTGTTTTATTAAAAGAAATTAAATAAACACTATTTAATATGTTTAAATCCAGTTTTATGCAAGAGGAATTGATTAAATGTTTGTAATTCCAAGTATTAAGATGAGCTGCGATGTTTAGAGGACGATTTGCGAAAGTTTAAACTGATTTATGTGGATAACTTTGTGTTTATATATCTCTAATTTTCATTTCTTACCATTTCGTAATGATTGAAAATGATTATTTTCTGATTTTGATTGTTTTAATATTTTTGTAACTGTTTAAGTATTGTCAAAATTCGAGAAATATCTATCGGAAGTCTTTGTAATATCCTGCAACTTTCTATGGAACTTACATAAGCGATCGGCATAGACGAGTTTTGAAACAGTTTTACGTCGTCAAGGGAACAGGTTTTATGTATGCAAGGAGTCTTGTAGTTCAGTACTATGAGAGTGTTTAGCAGTATTGTCTTTGAAAGCAGTATTGAGTGTAATCTCTGGAGCGTGTGTCTACATGTGCAACCAGTAACTTTGGAGTCTGATGTTTCAATAAAAATAAAAACAATTAAAATCTAAAAGGTACCTGGACTAATTATTTTATCATATATAACAAACCACGAAAAACCCTATCACCTGCCAGACTTGGTTGTCATGGATTTCGACCATTCTTGTCCATGTAACGGGACTTAGTTTCCGAGATACGTTGACATAAAGTTACCGTAAGGACGTTTTAACATACCCCGGCAATACCGAATGGAGTAGGAAAAAATATGCGTGCATCATTCACCAAACATTATTTAAACGGATTATTATTTCTCAGAAGCAAGTACAGAAAACATTTAATCAACACGCGGTACTTGATACATCCTTTGTTGAGTCAAATATAAAAAGAGGATTAGAAAAATAGTGAAATAAATTAAGTAGGCAAATATTCTCCTATATTTTTATTTCATTTAATAATTGTACTCAATCACTAAATCAAGTGAATTTATTTAATGTTATGAAGACTGCGACTCGAATCTATAAATAAGACGCAAAAAACTTTCAATTTATTATATTTCTTCTTTTGATTTTTAAGTATCAGGAGCAACCTTTATTGACTTACATGAAACCTACAGATTTGGAATAACCTAGGTTACCAGACGTCCCCGTTTGCCGGGGACAGTCCCCGTATTTAGCTCTGTGTCCCCGGACAGATTTCGTCCCCGCAATGTCCCCGGATTTTTACTGTTGTCCTCAGATTTTTTAATCAAATGAGAGATCTTTAAAAGCCCTGATTTGCTAATGCATTCCCTTAAAGCAAGAGATATGAACTTATGAAGCACACTTCTTTCCTTGTACGTGCCTAGGAATAAAAGAAAATTACAAGGATACTGCGTTTTGGACACAACAGCTTTTGGAAAACCAAGTCTCCTTGCTGTGTGTAACATGGCTGTCTGTGATGCTCATTTAAAATACAAAATATAAACAATACGTGGCTTTTAAGTTACCCCAACCTTTAATCATATAACTTATAAAAGTACAACGTGTAATTAGCACAAATGCCAAAAGCGTCCCCGAATTTTTCTGAAAAAGTTGTGAAGTGTTGCCGGATTTGGAGAAAAAATTCTGGTAACCCTAGAATAAGCACAAGTAAAGTAAACTGTAGGCGAGGAAAGAGATTTGTTAATTTCTGAAAGAAGATTTCGAAGAAAAAAGGAATAGAAGAACAACTGAAAGTTGACAAGTTATACATTTATTATTACTTACAGAATAGTTTACATAATTTATTTTGCTGCTTAGCCACGGCAACGCGCCAGCGGTTTTGTCAAAGTATCTTTGGGTTGATATCAAAAATAATAGCAGAACCAGAATTTACTGATGCTTTACTTTAATTAAAATACCTATTTTTATTATTATTATTATTATTTTTTTTTTTTTGTGTGTCAACTCGAAGATAATTGGTCAGTATCGAAGAGGCGTTGACGTAGCTATTTAACAAAATTAATTGTGTTAACTATTCTGCATTGTTATTACTAATAATAAAAGGGTGACTTATCAACTATCAGTTGCTCCTTTTTTTTCTTTCACTTCGAATTTTTTTTTCTTTTTTTTCTAAAATGTGTACATCTCTTTCCTCGCCTTCAGCTTTTCTACTGTCTCTGAAGTAGTCGGCTGTTTTATCCCAGAGGTACGTTTAATCTCCACCAATTCAATTAATGTCACACTACCTTGTTAAAAGTGTGCGAGGAAAATTGTTGTGACAGCTTAGATCGGCCAGGCTAGTAGGTCATATTTTGAGATGTTGCTGGATTGGTTAATTTGCTCGTGGAGGGAACAGTCGAAGGTAAGAACTGTAGAGGAAGACAGAGATTAGAATATATGAAGCAGGTAATTGAGGACGTGGGTTGTAAGGGGTATGTAGAAATGAAAAGGTTAGCACAAGATAGGAGGGGATGGATGATTGCATCAAACCATAAAAAAGAAAAAAAAGAAATAAATAAAGAAAAAGGGAAAAAAATGATTAGACTGCATTCGGCGCCGGAGCCGGCTCCGGTTTTGCCTATGTGTGCGAAAACGGCCAAACAATCGAAGCGAATACAGTTAAAGGTGTTGGGAAAACTCAAACAGTATTGATTAACAGAGGAATCATATCACTTTATTATCTCTGGTACATCAACAACAATCAGCAACAGAAATGACGGCATTCGTAGAATGCAACTAGAAATTGCTTAATTGATCATTGAACACACATTATTATTGATCGACTGCTACAAATGTTATTTCCCCTTTCCCCAGTGACAATGTCACTGTACCCGTTGTAACTACTGCGTACAAGGAAAGTCTTGTAGTTTGATTCGGTTGCTTTTCCTGGAGGGAAGCTACAGATCAGCTGGATCTGTTGACGAGGAGCGGGCGGCTGGTGAAGGCAGGGTCCCTGACGGCGCGGTCCCGGGTTCACACCTCCTCGCGTTCGTTTTCCGGTTCTGCGAGAGGCGCCTTCTTCTCTGTGGACGCCTCCTGGTCCCTCAGGCGCTGCCTCTCCGCTTCGCGACGTCTCTGAAACATCACAACATCACAAACATCACTACATCATATACATCACTTACATCACAACATCGCATACATCACAGCATCACATACATCACATACATCACAAAATCACATACATCACAAATCACATACATCACAAATAATATACATCACAAATCACATACATCACAACATCACATCCATCACAGCATCACATACATCACAACATCGCAACATCACATACATGAAAATATCACATACATCACAACATCACATACATCACAAAATCACGTACTTCACAATATATTATACATCACAATCTCACATTCATCACATCACATTAATCACAGCATCACAACATCACATACATCACAACATTACATCACATACATCGCAACATCGCAAATCACACACATCGCAACATCACAACATCGCAAATCACACACATCGCAACATCACATACATCGCACACATCACATACATCAAAATATCACATACATCACATACATCACAATATCATATACATCACAAATCACATACATCGCAATATAATATACATCACAATCTCACATAAATCACAATATCGCATACATTACAACATCACGTACATCATAACATCATAACATCACAGGCATCGTACTATCACATACATAACAACATAGCATTCATTACAACATCACATACATCATATATATCACATTATTACATACTTCAAACACAACAAAATATCACATTTATTACATCAATCATAAGCATCACATGGATCACATGCTCCACGTGCTCCACATGCAGTACATGCTCAACATGCATCACAACATCGCATACATCATAACACCAAAACATCACAACATCATTCACATACACCAAAATATTGCATAGCTATATCACATCACTTACATCTCATACATTACAACATCATTTATCACATACATCACATCACAGCATCACTTTATCAGATACACCACAACATCCCAATGTCTCTTCCATCACATACCTCACATATATCCCTAACCACTACATCAGCCACAAACTGCAGAGGTTCCGAGCGTTAAAGTAGGAAACATAACAGCTTCGCCAGGATTATGTCCATTTAATTGCTTTTAATCATTATGTATAATAATTCCCTATGTTTATATTCTAACTTAGAATTAATATATAATGTATTTTGTATAGTAATTAACTAGGATTCAACTTGGATTATTTCTGGGAAAAGATCATCTGTGGGCATGCAATAAACAATAATCAACAACAACGCAAAAAGTATTCAAAGGGAAATTACCGTTACAAAATGGATGTGATAAACGTAATAAATTATGCAAAACAGATTTCAAAAAGAAGAATTACTTAATTCTTCTTGCTATACCCGACTTGAAGTCATAGCGTTGGGCTGAATGCGGCAGGCTCATTAGAACTAACCGACACGCAACGGCGCATTACGGTTGGAAAAACGATAGATCTGCAGCACCCAGACTCAAATTCGCTTACGGATGTCAACCGGGATTTTCCAACGTAATGATAGTTCGTATTGTTTTGATGGTTTGAAATAAAGCCGTTTTGTTAAAGCAGCTCGAAGGATCATTCCCTGGTAACGCAGAAAGGAAGGTGACAGAATTTCAGCAAAAGAAATAAAAAACACAATTCTTCTTAGTGTTTTTTATACGTGGCAGGTACATTTTGATCAATTTTATCAATAAAAGACAGTGGTGAATGAGCGTGTTTTTAGCAACACCTCAAAAAGAAAGTGATGCTTGACTGTACCTAAGAGAAAGGTTTATTTCCCAATAACTTCTCGAGTGTCAGCATTTCATTCAGAATATTTGTAATTATAGAAAAGTACATGACGCAAATATGGTTACGTTGATGTTTTTGGCAATAATTTTAACGATATATGGTGAATTGGCCATCCTTCCGCAGTTGCTTGTTAAACAATTGTAGATGAAAACACCGTCCGTTAATTCATATAGACGCAGAAGCGTTTCGACCTTATGGAACAGGGCGTCGTCAGTGAGAATTACGATTAAGACAGTTACATGCTGGTCGGGAGAAGCTCTATCTGCACTTTTTTACTACCAGAACTGTTTCTGTGGTTCCTCATAACTATTATCACCCTTTTGAAAGTCAGTATTCCACTAAAATCTGTCGAAATTTAAGCATTGTATGGGACTGTTAAACACACGAAATTTTCCCATCACTACAAATGCACATTCTATAGTTTTTCTGCCTCTACTAAGTCTATAAGTAAATACTCTTTTTATGTTATCATGAGTTCTTTGTGGATGAGGTTTCATTAAATATCGCGTGAGAGGTAACGCTTCATCGCTTACGAAATAGCACGGGAAGTCGTTGGTATTTTCATCACTTCGTAGCCTTGGAAAAGCTTTTACTTATTTGATTAATTTTTTAATCTCCTTTTACTTCTGTGAATAATACGACGGTTGGAACTTAAATAGTGGCAACTATTTATCCACAACCGATACAAAAGCGTTACATGTTTGCACCTGTTACTGTCCTTCAAAGTAGTCACCAGCGTTGTGTAGAACCCGTTGCCAGCGATGTGGAAGGCGTAGTATACCGTTAGCAGAGCCTGTTCTGTTGATGGTGCGAATGGAGCGGTCTACTACCTGTGGAATATCTGGAACAGTTTTGAAGCGAATGCCACGAAGTGGTTCCTTCATCTTCGGAATCAAATCAAAGTCACAAGGACTTAAGTCCGGGGAGTATGGTGGATGGTACAGTACTTCCCAGTCCCATCGACCGAACAGAGCAGCCACAGCTTGCGCTGTATGCGCCCGCACATTGTCGTGCAAAATGATGGGTGGGTTGCGCAGAAAGTGTTGCCGCTTCTTTCGCAAAGCTGGTCGCAGGTGATGCTCCAAAAACGAACAGTAATACTGTGCATTGACGTTCTGCCGTGGAGGAACGTAATGCATTAGGATAACACCACCACAGTCGAATACAAGAATCACCATACTGGGGCTCTCACACACTTTCGCGGCGACCCATAATGACACCATTAGTTAGATTGGCGTTTCAGTTTTGGCTCGTACGATGTCTCATCCAGTGTTACGATATGGCGTAAGAAAGCCTCTCCTTCGCGCTTATAGCGCTCCAAGTGCGTCTGAGCAGCGTCGTAAGTTCGTAACGCATCCATTTCTGCATTTCCGTCAATTCATGCGGAACCCATCGTCATGCAATTTTTCGCATGCCCAGGCGTTCCTTCAGGATGTGAAGATCAGTCGTACGTACTAATCCGGTTTCGTAGGAGAGCTCACGAATCGTCTGGCGTCGTTCACTGTCCACTAACGCGGCAACAGTATGCACTTGTTCTTCAGACACGCTAGGACGACCTGCCCGATGCATGTCTGCCACAGTTTGTCGACCTTCGTTGAAGGCTTTTACCCAACATGCCACTGTTCTGTACGGCAATGCCGATTCCCCGCACGCCTCTTGAAGACCTTGATGAAACTGTCGAGCTGTACGACCTCTGGCACATTGAATCAGGATCCAACTCCATTGTTCCTGTTTCGAAAACATAGTGACACCGTTACGTTAGACCGCTCGCTCACAAGTGACTGCATTTCCCTCGATTGTGCGCATGCCGGAGACGTGGGACGGGCGAGTCCGTTTGCTCGGAGGTAAGGTAGGTATGTCAACAACGTGTGCTATCAGCGACAACAGTAGATTCCATTGCATAGTGTCTCCACAGCAGTGTTGCCACCGTTTAAGTTCCAACCCTCGTATAAAATAACATCCTAATCTGAATGTGAAGAAATCGTCGCCTCGCTCGGATCACAGGAGTGAGTTTATGAGTAGCTTCGTGTGCGAGCATTGGTCAGTGACTAGTTAGTAATTTGAGTTCGGTTTCGTTTGAGTGGCATCATGTGAGTGTCGTACCTTCTTCCTCTCTGCGCGGAGGTCCCTGAAGTGCTGCTCGGGGCAGGAGAGACTGCTGGGCCTCTTGAGCCCGCGGGCTGCGACACTCAGGAACAGCATGGTCGCCAAGTTGAACGGCAGGCTCATCACCGGCATCGGAACCTGCAGCATCAGGGACAAACAACATCATCATATCAAGCACGGCCGTAGACGACACAACAGTCGTAAGACGCACTGGAGACATCAAGGGAACCAAATGTTTCATCGGCATCACATACGTAATATGCAATCTACACAAATATAAGAACTTAAGATACTTTTTCAGAAGAATATAATATATTTCGTCTGAAAATTTTCAAAAAGAACCGTAAGGTGACAGACAGACGGATAGCGTGTGTGAGTCTCTGTAATGTTATATCGGTCACTCAGGCTTTGTTTCTGTCTCACACTCATTTGGTGTATGTGGAGCTTCATTACATTCCTGGTTAGAAGTCAGCGATTGTACTGTACTCACTGACGACATGAGGGGCTCGACGGCAGCGAACAGAGCGACCGAGAAGGCTGCCCCGGCGATGGCGACCAGCTCGGCGAGAGGAGACCACACGAAGAGGAAGCCAGCCAGCGCGGCGTGCGTCAGCATCGCGTTGAACGTCCACGCGCCAGAGTAGATACCCGCTAGGGGAGCCCCAATCAGCAGGCCTGCCAACAGTAACACACAATATCACCAGGCGACCACACGAAGAGGAACCTAGCCAGGGCGGCGTGCGTCAACATCGCGTTGAACGTCCAAGCGCCAGAGTAGATACCCGCTAGGGGAGCCCCAATCAGCAGGCCTGCCAACAGTAACACACAATATCACGAGGAGACCACACGAGGAGAGTCTAGCTTCAATCTCTCTCAGCTGGAAATTAAATACCTTAGCATCACAAACTCAACTGGGCAGCACACATTGGACAGGTAGTAGGAAGAGGATTCAAAATACTTCACTTGTTGCAGAGAGTGTTGAGGGGATGTAACACAGAAGTGAGGAAACTGACTTACAAAACTTTGGCTAGACCATTGCTTGAATATGGTGGTGTAGTATGGGACTCACATTTTGAGTATCAAATACAGGAGTCGGAGAGGGTGCAAAAAAGGGCTGCTAGATATGTTTCTGTAAATTATCGCAGAACAGATATGATAAAAGAGCTGGAATGTGATTCATTGGGAGACAGGAGGAGGGTGAAGAGGAGTATGGGAGTGTAGAAGTCGTATATTGGTGAAGAGGGGTCCAAAGATATTGGTGGGATAATTAGGAGAGGAGCATGGAAGGGAATAGATAATCATGACCACAAGCTGGCACACAATTTCAGGCACAAGGGTGACGGAAAATTTTCTTTCGTAGGTAGGGGGACAGAGATTGGAATAAATTACCAACAGAAATTATTAATAATTTTCCAAAATCGCCAAAAGAAGTTGAAATTAGTAGACAAAAAAAGTAGGTGGGAAACAGTAAATTTAGGTGTGTAGGAAAATTACCACCGGAGCGTGCACTCCATTGTAATTAAATTAAATTAAAATTAATTTTCTGTAACAAAAACGCATCAAACTGTTACAAAGTTCTTGATTTAGTGGAGAGGGTGTTGGGAGGATGTACCAGAGAAGTTAGGGAGTTGTGTTACAAAACTTTGGTCAGACCATTGGTTGAATATGGTGGTGTCGTTTAGGAGAAACATTTTGGTTATCAAGTAGAGGAGTTGGAGGGTGTGCAAAGAAGGGCAGCTAGATTAGTTTGTGGAAATTATCGCAGGACCCAGTCAGTAACTGATATGATAAAGGAGCTGGATTGGGAGTCATTGGAGGAAAGGAGGAGGGTGAAGAGAGTGCTGGGAATGTTCAGGGCATATGGTGGTGATGGAGTTTGGAGGGATATTGGTCAAAAAATTAGCTCCATAGCAATTAAATTAATAGTAGTAATAAACAGTTCTTATCGGGGTCACCTGTGAAGGCGCCGATCAAGGAGCCGATGGCGAGCCCTAGCGCGGTGACGGGGGAGCTGAGCGCCACGCCCAGGTACATGAGGGCGCCCGCCACGTCCGACTCGACGCCGAAGGCCTGCGTGGGGCTGAGCAGGATGCCGCCGAAGACGCGGCCCCAGTTCAGCGCCCCCTCCTCCAACACCGCCTCGTGCCCTTGGGAGTCCTCCGCGTCTGTCAGCGCGGCCGTCCGCGGCCTGGTGTCCACATCTCCAATCAGAACCACTGTGCCCGACAACGTGTCTACCGGCTGCTCCGCTGGCGGAGTCACCATCTCACCAGCAACCTTTGAAGTCTCCACTTCCACCCAGACAACTCCACCTGTGACAGTAGTTTCATCACCAAACTGCCTGGTCGTCTTCTCTGATGACTCAGCAGCGTCCACAGCAAGCAATGGTACTGGAATATCAAGTCGACCAACATTCTTCCTAGACTCAGCCCGAGACAGATGACCATGGTGTGCGGAAACAGTTGTTGGGTCCTCCTTTCCAATCTCAGCCTCAGCTCCACTGGCACGAAGAGTGGTGCCCGCGGTGGTGACTGCATCATCAGTGGTAATATGGACATGAGTGGTGACAGTGTTGGCACTAACCGATGGCGCTAAAACTTCATGCCGACCAACGTTCTTCCTCGCTTCAGACTGAGACAGATGACCATTATGCGCCGAAACAGTTGTTGGGTCTTCATTCCCAATGTCAGGCTCAGTTTGAGTATGCTGCTTCTCACTGGCACGAAGAGTGGTACCAGCAGTGGTAATTGCATCATCCGTGGTGAGATGGACTTCGGAGGTGACTGAAACCTTTGTGCTGGATGGAGCGTCATCTTCCTCGCCACTGCCGAACGTGATAGTTGTTGAGCCGCTGATGCCTCCACTGGTCGTGGATTCCTCCCCATTGGTAGTGACTTCACCCAGGCTGGTCGATTCGCTTTCCGTCTCGACATCACCAGTCGCAGTCGCCGCGGTCGGCATCAGGATGTCGAGCAGCGACAAGGTACGCTTAGCAACGCCTCTTCGTCTGCGGATGACTGCCGCCTCTCCGGTGCCTGCAGGTTGTTCGACGTCTCTGGAGGCTGCGGCACTCGTTGTCTTGCTGAAGGTCTCGGCGTCTGGGTGAGCACTGACGTCCACCTTCGGCAGTCGCAACTCCAGCACTGGAGGAGACGCTGTGAAGGTTCCTGGTACTGGAACGCTGGAGATCGCGTCCAGCGGGATTACTGGTGGCACCTGCAAGTAAGAGTTCACAATTTTGGTTCCTCGTCTACAGCATAAATAAAAAAACACAAAATGGCCACATACTTCCTATCCTTCTACTGCGTCTTCAATGAAAACACTTGCTACATTCCACACCTAACATGGCCAAACTTACTAATCCGTGTCAACATACACACAAATTTCCTTACACACCTCTTTACCCCTTTCTTATTATTATGTCATACTCTTTGAGTGTAAGTTCTCCAAACATCTGCTTTGGCTCTTTACCAAATTTTTTCTTTCAACGTTTTTGGTAATTATTCAGAACTTCTCCTGGTAATTTATTCGTTCACCGGAGATGGCGATGAGAGGATGTACCAGAGAAGTGAGAGAATAGGATTGCAAAACTTGGATCTGACCATTGCTTGAATACCAAGAAAAGAAACATTTTTTTTACTCCTTTATGCTTGAAATAGAGACCAGAAGGTGGTTATTGTCATCTTTTTCCTTCGACGATTTACTCGTAATTATACCACCAATATCTTTCCACACCCCATCAACAAACTATACCTTGTATATTTCAAACTCCTACTATCTTCCAATGAATCCCATTTCAGCTCCTTTATTATATTTTTTTTAAATTTAATTTAATTGCAATGGAGCACACGCTCCGGTGGCAATTTCCCTACACACCCATCTTCCACCTATCCTGCACCCACCTACATTTGCCATCTACAAATTTTAACTTTAAATTCTTTCAACGTTTTCGCCAAGTTATTCATTATTTCCCTCGGTAACTCATTCCAATCCCTGACATCCTTACCTAAAAAAAGAGAATCTTCCCACACCCTTGTGCCTGAAATCGAGTGCAAGCTTTTTGTGTTCTGCGATAATTTCCATAGACAATTCTAATATCCCTCCTTAAGATCTCCTCCAACTACTGTATATGATACCGAAAATGTAGGTGCCACACTAGACCACCATATTCAAGCAACGGTCTGACCAAAGTTTTTGTTACCCTACTCTCTAACTTCTCTGGAACATCCTCTCATCATTATCTTCAGCGGGCTAAATGAAAGATTTTGAAACCATTTTCTGCCACTCGTCCAATGTGTCCTGCCCAGTTGAGTTTGTTATCAAATATTACGCCAAGGTATTTACAGCTAAAGATACTCTTATTAATTTAAAACTTATTATACTTTCTACTGTACTCTGAGACCTTCTGATAAATCACTATTGTTCTCCGTATGTACATGAGAAATTCAAAAAATGATACGGTCTGGCCTCGCATTCGGGAAGCCGTGGGTTCGAATCCCCATTCGGCCATCCAGATTTGGGTTTTTCATTGATTCCCCAAAACACTCGATGCAAATGCCTGGATGGTTCCTTCAAAAAGCCATGGCTGAATTCCTTCCCGTTACTTGGTCCCTCTAATGTTATTCCGGTCGACGAGGCGTAAAGCCTGAAGCAAAAAAAAAGTATGTTGGCTTGGTTGAGGTTGCAACGATATATCGATAATATCGATCCAAAAATATCGATATATATTTATATCGATATGTATATCGATATTTTTAAAGGATCGATAGCATAATATCGATATGATCCAAGTAAATATCGTAAACTAAAAAAACTCCTTCGCGCTAAAAAAAAAAAAAAAAAAAAAAAAAAAAAAAAAAAAAAATCTTGGAAATAAATGTATGGGTGAAAGGGACCAAACTTGACTATGCTAAACTCTGATTTAGCCTGATTAAGTCCTTTGCTACTCTGTGGTTCTACTCCGTTTCACGCGCGTTATTTGTTACCCATTCATTTACGTTCACCGTTTTATTATTTAATACATTGCGTTACGTTTGCGATCGTTAGGGGCATCCATAAATTACGTGAGGTGAAATAGGGGGGGGGGGTCCGGCGAAATCTCAGCAGATCTCACCAAGGGGGAGGGGGGTCTACGGAAATATCACGTGAGATTTTGCGAAAAATTTGGGGACAGTAGAGCAAAAAAAAAAAGGTCTACAATTTGCGGCAAAGTCGATTTTAGAAGGGTATTTCGTCAAAAAAGTTAAGGTGTGACCTAAAAAAGAAGGTCTACCAAAGTTTTCAGGGTGATTTCTAGGGGGGGTTCTCACGAACCAGATCTCACCAGAGGGGGGGGGGGGTCTGTCCAGATCTCACGAAATCTCACCAGGGGGGAGGGGGGATCCAGAAATCCGGAATAACACTTCACGTAATTTGTGGATGCCCCCTTAGTTCTTGTTTCTCTCTGGAACGTATTACAATATTCTAAAGGGAGTAAAAAATGTGACCGCCTGATCGATACAATTACTTATTTTATCAGTGTTGATAATAGACCTTTTAATGCAGTTGAAGGCAAAGATTTTAAGTCGTAATGACGTTACACAAAGTCCTTTCTCGTGGAACTATCAAATTAAAAGTTGATGAAAAATATGAAAACAAAATCGAAATTTGTGAAGGAGGAGTTGAAAAGTGTGAAGCATTTATTATTGTTACGTATAGAACAACACCGACTATTTCGAGATTACGGCACATTTTTGCTGGAAAATTAAATTGAAATCAATAATGATTGGTATACTAGTTGGATTAAGATATGTTCAAAATTGCAATTAATCATTAACTCAAAGTAACCTCGTCGCTTCCTTCTGAACGCGTTTTCTCACAGGCAGGAACCACTTTCACTCAAATTAGGAATGGACTTCATCGGAAACGGTTAAGCAAACTACGTTTTCAAGATCTGTTGACGTTTAATATTTGCAGATATTTTTTAAAATAAACTATCTCAAATTATTACCTGATTTCGATTTACATACTTATTTCTAATTTCTAAAAAATATATACAAAGATCGGAAAATATCGATAGGTTGCCGTCGATAGTATCGATCATCGATATCTGCCTGGTATCGATATAAATATCGGTATACTTATCGATACTGATATTGCCTTGCATCTTACCTGTTGTCCTGGCAGTGTTGCGTCTCCGTTGTGGAGTTCAGGGGACAGCGTCCATCCGGACGAGCCAGTGGCGGGAGAGGCGACGGTGCTGCCGCCGACGGCGGAGGCCGGCACCATGAGCTGCGCGTGAGCCACCATGAAGAAGATGAAGGACTGCGCCACCACGAAGGGCAGGGCCAGGCTGGGCACGCCGCCCAGGTACCACAGCATGCCACTCATCCCAGACGCCACCAGCACGCTGCGTACAGAACGGCCCAATACTCCACTCTCAATACATGCAAGCAGTTAGCTCAAATTGGGAGATATTTTTATATAGCTTGGAAATGAAAAATTATCTGTTTTTGTCGAAATACTATTTAATATAATTAATACCGTTCACTAGCATAACTTACAAGACACTTATGTTACAGTGAAACAAGTTTCGCATACTTTCCACAAGCTGTTTTAGCTTGCGTACGTAAACGATCGAGTGTGGTGGGAGAGGTCGTATGGACTGACCAGACTATGGCGGAGAGGACCACTATCACGGCGACCCTGGGTTCCTCCACCAGAGGCCGGCCGTAGAGGGCGGGCAGCACGCTGGAGGACACCAGACCCACCAGCAGCGGGTTGAACGTCGTCGCACCGGACCGGATGTCCGCCGGGTTCTGTCTCGTCACCTGCAACACACGGCGATCCAAACAATCAGGAATCATCACTAACAACGTCTAAGGAAATATTTACGATGTTTATTCATTTATTTCGTATGGCGTAGCAACTAATGTAATACATATAAATATACAGGGTGATTCAAAATAACGTGGGCAAAATGACGTGGTAGATCTGCCATACAATAAGGTTCAAAAATCGCATAGGAACAGAGGGTCGCAAACGCCTGTAGAGGGCGTTAGAGCCACGAGAGGGCGTTAGAGCCACGAGAGGGCGTTGCGATACAAACACGGTCCCTTGGATTGTTTCTTGTGGGGATTTTTGAAAGGACATGTGTGTGAAACACCTGTTGAAACGCCGGAAGACTTGGTAGGAAGAATCGTTGCGGCAGCCGGATGTGTTCGAGATACACCTGGTATCTTTGAGAAGGTGCGCCGTTCCATACAACGGAGATGCCGGGCTTGTCTCGATGCATCTGGCAAAAACTTTGAGCATCTGCTGCAGGCTCAACATTTGGCTTGCATTAGTCGCGTGTGAGTGAGTAATTATCAATAAAATGATCTGTAATGGCTTTGTTTCTTCTCTTTGTGTCAGTATTATTTTAGACGCCCTGTAGCGGCTCCGGATCGCAGTTGCGACTCTCTGTTTCTACGCGATTTTTGATTCTTATTGTATGACTGATCTACCATGTCATTTTGTCCACGTTATTTTCAATCACCCTCTATACAATATTTAAAATTACAAGAACATAGTTCTCACAATGTCCAGTTCATGATTAATTGACTTTCGGGTTATGCCACGTTGTTTATTTCATAACCTGAGCTTCCGGCTGGTATCCTCCAGCCTTCGTCAGAGATACTGTTTATGTTGTCATAGCAACGAGCGCCAAGCATCGCAGAGTAAAAGGCCGCTATCTTCGTTGATGTTGGTATTCTTTAAAATTTCTGCTGCGTTGCTTGGCGCTCGTTGCTATGTCAATATAAACAATATTTCTGACGAAGGCTGTAGGAAAGCAGCCGAAAGTTCAGGTAATGAAATAAACAACGCGGCATGACCCGAAAGTCAATTAATCATGAACAAAGACGGCCGCGGAAGTCTTAGGAATCATTTAATGTCCAGTTGTTGCAGCCATTCAATGAAGGAAGTTGTAGCATTGAAATGGTCCGTCGTACTTCCTTAGGCCTCGTATCCACTTGAGCACGCTCAGGCGAATGAGCCCCTCAGTGAAGCGAGCGGCTCAAGTGTGGACGCCTGAGCACGCCCGCAACGAACGACAGCGAGCGCGCTCGGGACGAGCCGATCGGCTGTCGGTATTTTGGAATGCTCAAAGGCGAGCCAGTGTTTGTTCGGCGCTCAGTGTGGACGGTATTTGGCGGTTTCTACAATGAGCGCGAGCACGTGGAACAATGAAACTTGCTTAACTCTAATTGATGCGTATGAATTAAAGAGGGTGTTATGGGATAGCTCCAGTATTATAAGCGAACTAAAAAATAAGGTGCATGGCGTGAAATCAGCGAGATATTAAACTTTAGTATTGATGTTGTAAAGAAAAAAATAACAAGCCAGCTAGAGTCATTCAGACGAAAACGATCAAAACAGAAGAGAACTTCTATAACGAGAAGTGGTAAGTCTTTTTTAATAGTATTTCTCACAGCTGAACGGATTTTGATTGAATTTGGTGTTACGAAATTCAGATCCTAAGTGCCTAAAATCATATTGATTTTGTGCCAGACAATATTATTGTTTTACCAATTTTTATTAAAAACTTGAAATCAATGCCATAATTTAAAAAAAAAAACATAAAAATAACCTTTAAATCTATATTTGTAAACACAAATTAAAAATAGGTACCAGCCTTCATATAATTTTGTAGTGACTCAATAGTGCCATCACAGACTAACCGTACTAAACGGATGATGCTTTGTTTATATACTTTGAACATATACTGCAGGCTTGAGTAGGGGCTTCCTGAGGCTAGGAATCTTGAAGTTATTATTAATTTTGTCTTGTGGTGGGATCGCCTCACGCATAGGCGTATCGTGCATTTTTATATGAGGTCCAACTAATGACAGCAAATGTTCGAAATCAATCTCGTAAAGTTTTGAAATAGCTGATTGTCTTCTAAAGTCAATTCGCGAATTAAATTATTAAGATAATTTCTTCGCTGACGATGAATTTCTCTAATCCACCAACTTGGTAATTTTCTTTTCTGTTTTGACATAGCATGGATAATAATAAAGGCCGCAGCTACGCGTGACGACACGTCAATAGCCGAGCGTTTTCTGAGCACTGGCACCAGGCTCGTTCGACCAAAATTTACTTTTTCTTGAGCACGCTCAAACGAGCGCGCTCAAATGAATGAGCGGCTCATTCGCCTGAGTGTGCTCAAGTGGATACGAGGCTTTAGCTTGCGTACAGAGAGCGTGCATTCGCGAAATACAACCTTCTCCAAGCGGCACTACACACACATACTGCCAGCGCCCTGCCACGCTATAATGCAGGCGCCCAATCAACAATCGCTGCAAGCATCAAGTATGGTTACTTAAATTTAACAACACTATGCTACGCCATTTACTAAACAAATTGCAGTCTGTGGAAACTCAACACTATTACAAATCAATTTCAACTTTAATACAATTATTTGGGATGCTTATAGGTACTAAATGTTACTTAATTGAATATTATCATTATTGTTAATCATAATATTAATAATAATGAATAATAAAAATGATTGGGGGTTACAACAGACAGAACAAGACAGAGAGGAACTTGGAATTGAACGAATTTCGATTGCGGCGGTGCCAGTATTGATCCGTGGGGAAGGAACTCACCACGGAGAACACGAGGCCGAGCGACGCGGTCAGCAGTCCCCAGAGGCTGACCTGCCAGTCAGCAACAAACAGGGCGGCCAGGAACAGCGCACCCGTGATGGGGTTGCTGCAGAACAGTACCTGCGACCGAGGAAAAGCAATCAGTCAACAAAACTCCTAAATGGATGCAAAGATAACAATTTGATCTGGAAACAATGTAAGCCGCTAGCTTGTACCCCCTGTGTCAACTCCTATACCCCCAATTCGCCTGAGCAGATGGCGATTGATTTTGTGGGCTTTAACTGGAAGCAGACTTCAAGATGGAAATTAAGTAACCTTCAGGAGCTTTGCACCGAGCGTCTTGGGTGAGTGGTTAACGCTCTGGCTTCGCATTAATTTTCTTCCGCTATCTTCTTTCTTCTGCCTTCTGTCGTCTTTATCTTCTGGCGTATCTAAGCAATACCTTGTGGGCTAGAGCAAGATGTTATTAGTCATGAAATGTGACACCACCCCATTATTACGTTGGGGATCGTTAAGGAGGAAAGTGCCAGGGCGTATTGATATCCTAGATAAAAATCTACCTAATAAATGATTTAGGTGATTACGGGCTTAATAGTCCCATTTACTGATCACTGAAGACTGTGTAGAACACAGTTCATCATCATTAGACATTTCCACTTTTGCGACTCGTCCTGCGTATCCTCTTCCAAGTCTTGCGGTCATTCCAAGACTTTTCCTCCACTACTTTTTTCCAAACGACTCCCTTAGCCTCTGCGACTTTCTTCACTTGGTCCATTCATCTCGCCCGAGGTCTTCCAACTGATCTCCTTCCCTTCCCGCTGTTCAGCAGTGCTACCCTGACGTTTCTGCCATCATGTTGTGCCCTTCTTCAGAGGACTGCTTTGTCAGTTGCCGCTATTGCCTTACATAGTAGCAGGAAGCTAGCGCGCGCGCGCTAATCGTCCGCGGTGACGTCACCGCATCCAGTGTAGACAGTAGGATGGGGTCGCTCGTGTCGGGTTCTCCTGAGCAGGCGTGACCAAATATGGTCAAGTTGTAAACCACTGTCGCACGCTAGCTTCCTGATACTATATAAGGCGATAGCGGAAACTGACAAAGCAGTTCTCTGAAGAAGGCCACAACACGATGGCATAAACGTCAGGTTTTAATAGATAGACGCGGCTCCACCTGGAGAACCGAGATAATACATACAGTGACCGCGGAAGCTGTCGTAATGATTTTGTACTCACCTGCCCGTAGCCTCGCAGCAGGGAGTCGACGAACTTGACGACGATCCAGGGCGACTTGTCGTCCTTCTCGGCCAGGAGCTTCGACAGGACTCGGCAGTCGCCGGCCACGTGCTTCCACTTGATCTGAAACACAGGGGTGAACAAAGCGTCAGACCACCAACCTGTCACCAGGCAACCCGTGAGAATGTCGCAAACACGATGCGATGAATAGCGAGGTTAGTGGTTCGTAGTAGGTAGAAATAAGGATCGGCTCATTTCTGTCCCATTTCACATGATGTATGTTATCCTGCAGCCCTCTACTCTGACGTATACACTTCCAAATATCCTTTCCCAGAAGACGAAGTTAGACGGTCCTGGCAGTGTAGGGGCTAGCGCGCTGGTCTCGCATTGCAAGGGCCCCCGGTTCGAGTCCGGCCTCGGGCTTGGGTGGTTTTAATTAAGTGCTGTGTTCGTCTTGTGCTGTCCTCATTGTAGTGTCAACAATATCATAACGAAACCCTGATAGAGCAGTTGGAACATAAACAAATTGTAGCTGGCTAAAATGGTCGCAAAGACCGATGGCCATATTTAAAAAAAAAAAAAAAAAAAATAATTTAAACAGACCTCGATGGAATATAACTAAGCTGAACAAAACACACGCAGTATATCCATATCTCTGTCATATGTCTAGCTGCTATCTACTGGTAATACTATCTTAGCCCCTGCGAAAATTTAGCTAGTAAAATTATCACATACGAATTGTAAACCATAAAGGTTGATTATGATTATAAGCTGGGGAGAGAAATGCTTGTTAAAGACTAGAAGTGTAAATATCTTGACATTACGTTTGATAACAACCTTAAATGGGCAGGACACATTGGACAGGTGGTAGGAAAAGGTTTCAAAATTCTGCACTTGTTGGAGACAGCAATGAGGGGATGTACGAAAGAAGGAGTTGGGTTACAAAACTTTGGTGAGACCATTGCTCGAGTATGGTAGTGTAGTATGGGACCCACATTTTGAGTATCAAATACAGGAGTCGGAGAGGGTGCAAAAAAGGGCTGCTAAATTTCTTTCTGGAAATTATCGCAGAATGCAATCAGTAAGAGATATGATAAAAGAGCTGGAATGGGATTCATTGGAAGACAGGAGGAAGGTGAAGAGGATCATGGGAGTGTACAAGGCGTATATTGGTGATGAGGCATGGAAAGATATTGATGTAAGAATGAAAAGTAATGCATGGAAGGGGAAAGATGACCATGACCACAAGCTGGCAGTCGACTTCAGGCACAAGGGTGTGGGAAGATTCACTCTTTTAGATAAGGGTGTCATGAGATGCTGCTATCTACCGCTAACGAGATCAGTCCACAGCCACGGCAACCTAGCCTAACAGTATATGGTTCTGAATTGTCTCATACGCGTGATAGTGATAGTTAATACTTTCACCCTTTAAGGGACAAATTCCCAAAAATTCCTTTCTTAAAATATATTTGACCAAAGAGGAGACCTTCAACTCTAACATAATACCTCACTTCTCGATTTACATTAGGTTCTAAGGAAGATAAAAAAAAGACCTTATGGAAATAATTATTCTTTTTCCCTTTAAGAGTTAAACTATGTATAAATCCTTTCTTAAGATAATATGTGACCAATCTTAATCTTTAAAATGTTACCTGATTTATCTATATCGGTTAGATTTCAAGGTAAGTTATGGTTTTACGTTTCATAAATGTTGAGGTCATTAGAGGCAGGATGGGACTGGGAAGAAGGATCTGGAAGGAATTCGGCCATGGCCTTTTGAAAGAAGCATCCCGGAATTCGCCTGGAATGATTTGGGTAAACCGTGGGCAACCCAAATCTAGATGCCCAGACGGGGATTTGAATCCAAGTCCTCCAGAAGGTGAGTGCATAGCGTTAACCGCTCATCCACCATGCTCAGCGAGGTTTACAAATGGCTCTGTGTCATATGAGTATAAAGCATACCTTGCTCCTGCCTGGAGTCATGAGTTTTACATTGTTTGACACCCGACAAAAATTCGTCTAGTAGATTTTGGATGAACTGTGTTCAACGAAAAAGACAGACAGACATAAATGAAACTATTGATTCCTTACCGGTCACTTATTAAACTCATTACATAATTACTTCTATATAATGCGGAAGGTGGCAATGAGGATGGGAGAGAAAAACATGAAGGTGATGGCTTTTGCGGATGATCTGATGATCTGGGGAGGTGAAGAAGAGGAAGTGAGCGGCAGTTGGATGTATGGACAGACAGTGTGGAGGAGTATGGCCTGAAATTTATTGTAAAGAAATGTGAGTACATGGTAACAACCAGGAAAAAGAATAGGGTAGCCCAAGGAATTGTGATGGCAGGGGAACAACTAAAATAGGTAAACAGGTTTAAGTACTTGGGGAGTGTATTAGAGGAATGTGGAGCAAATGATGGCGAGATAAGTGAAAGAGGAAGACAAGCAGAGGCGTTTCTAAGGAGCATTAGAAGCCTGATATGGAATAAAGAGGAGCCACAGAGAAGCAAGAGAGTAATCTATCATACATACTATGTGCCTATCTCGACTTATGCTGCTGAAACGTGGACAATGAAAAAGCGGGACAGCAGCAGAGTACAAGCAAGCGAAATGAAGTTTTTAAGAGATAGAATGGGAGTTACTAAAATGGAAAGAATAAGGAATGAAGTGATTAGATGCACCATAAAAGAGGAACCCCTACAGGAAAGGGTAGAGAGGACCAGACTGAGATGGTATGGACATGTAAAGAGAATGGAGGCTCAGAGAATCCCGAGAAAAATCCATGAAATTAAGATGCATGGAAAACGACCCAGAGGAAGACCAAGAGATGGATGGCTGAAAGGAGTGGAGGAGAGAGGAGAGGACTGGAACAAAGTGGTGACAGAGAGGTGGTGGGATGAAAGAAGGAAATGGAGAGGCTTGTGCATGAAGCAGACCCGGCCAGAGGCTGGAAACTGTTGAGGATGATGATGATGATATAAGTACTTCAATTTCCATATTTTTTGCAGTTCTAATTTTAATGCTTTCAAAGATAGTTAAGGTGGACTTGGTGTTCAAACCGTAGGTTGGCTGTACCCTCGCGAAGGAGGTAAGTTGTTCCTTTCCTTTCCACCTTATCTAACCTAACTCAGTAGTGCTACCAGGTACAGGGGACCTGCAGTTTAACGTGGATTCCGAACCACGGAAGTGTTCTGGCGTACTTCACATTACACAGCAAGCTGTGCCAGAGGTGAAGGTCGGGTTAAAGGCCTATGAAAATCATCGCCGAGACAGGGATTCGAACCGGGGACGTTCCGATGTGCAACCAGACTCCTTAAACACTGAGCAGTTATCATCGGTAGCACATAAGCTTATTTCTAAATATTAAAGCGTGAGCCTTATCTACACACGCGACATTATGCTTAAAGTCACGAGTAGCAAGCACACACATTACCTACAAAATCACTGTTATAGAATTCACTCGTTACAGGAAAGCTGCAGTTTTCTTTTTGAAACGCGTAAGAGCTATTCTGAGAAAACAGCGATGCTTCCTATTTGTGATTGTCTGAGAGATCCACTGAGGCCGATGTCTGGCGGCAGTCAATAACTTCTCCCTAATAGTCACCTGCTAATTACAATGCTACTCCAGGTAATTACTGCTTTCTATTAATCACGCCGCCCTGAGGCAATCAGCGCTAAGGGCGATAGGGCAGGCCCTGCTCTGGTGTCATAAATACTAACCAAAGACAGTCAGACTCACAAACAGATTGTCTGATTATTTCGACAAAAAATCCCAAACACAAATTCATTGTCAAATAGGATCGGATGCAATAGGAGAAGTAAGTGAATTCTGTTACTTGGGAAGCAAAATTACAACCTATGGCCGAAGCAAGAATGATGTTGAAAGCAGAATACCACTAGCAAAAAGATCCTTCATGAAAAAGAGAAACCTTTTAGTTTCAAATATTGATCTAGGAATTAGAAAGAACTTTTTAAAACTCTATGTGTGGAGCACAGCACTTTATGGTAGCGAAACATGGACTTTAGGAATACCGGAAAGAAAGAAAATTGAAGCATTTGAAATGTGGTGCTACAGAAGAATGCTGAAAATTAAGTGAACAGACAAAGTGGAGGGAACAGTCGAAGGTAAGAACTGTAGAGGGAGACAGAGATTAGAATATATGAAGCAGATAATTGAGGACGTGGGTTGTAAGGGGTATGTAGAAATGAAGAGGTTGCTACAGGATAGGAAAGGATGGAGGATTGCATCAAACCAGTCAAAGGACTGACGACAGCAAAAAAAAAAAAAAAAAAAAAAAATAATTGTTAAATAATGACTATTATTTTAAAAAGTACACCTGTTCAACTGTTTAAGGCAAGCTTTTCTCCTCTCTTGGAGGTATCTTCTGCTATACAACTGTCTCTAATGTATGCTGTTTATAACTTTTACACGTCGATTTTTCTTTGTAATTATAACTGTACTAGCGTAAGCCCGTGACTGTTTTTTTGCGTGTCGTCACGGGTCTAGAATACTTCCAGTTTTTAGGGTCAAAGATTATTAGACCTGATCTGACAAAATATGAACTTGACCTTTGAGATCTCAGAAGTATTATTAAACGTAGGTATTAAACACGGACAGGTAAGATCGTGCAATAGTATAATTGTTTCAAAGGTCGTAGACTCGAACTTGCTTAAATACAAACTTGACTTGTATTTGGCCCTTAAAGTTCACTATACAAAATTTAAAAATTTCCTGTTTGCTTCGAAAGCATCACGTTGTTTTTTTTTACTGAGACTGGGCAGACAGTCATAATATAATCATTGGTCGTAGTATCTGTAACGGCCATAGAGCTTCATACACATTCCATATTATTAAACAGTTGAGCAACTCCGAAGAAATTAATTGCTAGAAAAGTTGATTAGGTAGCATATTTGGTCTGATGTCCACTTAAAATAACCTAATAACTCACGTACAGCGAACATATACAAAGGCCATTAACGAAAGTGGTCGGTAAAATACCTAAAAATACCTAAACAGCAAATAAACCGTAATGCATAAACTTTGGTCAAGCAACAAGTTTTAATTAAATTGAAATTTATCCTCAGCCGCAATGGAAATTAGCATTCATGGTTACAGCAGAGACCATGAGTAATTTTTTTTTTAAAGCTTTTTTAAGTTGCTTTCATTAGTAACATGTTACTCGAAAGTAGATCCACTTTTTTTCAGATTTAAAGTTAATCAATGTTTTTTTAACTATGCTTAATTAATGTATTATGGCAATTAAATTGGAAGAAGTTGGTTAGCTATTAAATTGTAGACATAACCACGAATTTCTTCTAAAGGTATCTCTGGTCGCTGTTTTGCGAGCGAAGGCTGACACGTGACACCGTTCTCGAGCCAATAGCTATTGAGGTGAGTGAGTGACCTTACGAAATTATATAGTAGATGTGGTATTATAGATTACATAGCGTTACATGTCTCTATTCAGGTTTCGTGGATGCTTCCCTGTGTCTTGCCACAATTTATGTTACGCATGGAGGTAGATAATCACAAATTATTTCACTTCACTGTAGTGTCTGCATTTGAAAGTGAGAGTGATAGAAAGCAAACAGAAATAGCCTACTGTAATCATAAAAATTCATTGGTTTAATTGTCACGTTGTTGTAGTAATTGCTACAGAAAATACAACGTAGACATTCGTTGCTATTTTCCTTACATGAATTTGTACATCTATTCTTTGTAAATAAACAGAAAGAAACATATAAATTTAAACGAACCATTTCCATATCTGTGATCGCATTATAATTTTATCTTTGCTACACAATAGACAATTTTACTTTAACCAGCATTGCAGTTACACTTTTTTTAACAATGTATGTGCACATAAAATCAAATTTGATTATTTGTTTGATATTTACACTTTATTTTAACAATATAAGGCGAAATAAAGTCTATGCAGTTACTTATTTGAAATTTTCTGGTTTTTCAAGCAGCGCTATGGTGCTAGTCAGTGTAACCAACACTTCGGGCATTTTCGAAACTAACCGAGGGTTGCCGATCTATTGAGGTGAGTCCAGTTTCCAGGCACAAAGCATTTTATTGAAGGGGATTCATCTGCTTAATATGGATCACTATTTCTTGGTTTCTACTTTTTCTATTGCACTGCAGCAAAGTTGTTTGTCAAAGATCATTTAAAAAAAAAATAAAAAAAAATAAAAAAAAACAACAACAAAAAAAACTCCCGTCCCAAATTCTTTCCGATGGTCTACTGTAAAATATGGTCGTTATACGCTAGTCCGAAGACTTGTGTAGCCTTCACGTTGGCAGCAATGCTAGTAGTCGGCGAGTATCTGTGCCGGGAATCGAAGCCGGCCCCGCCATTAACAGGCCCAGAAATAGCTCTCCTCTGCCGTGCAGCCACCGCGTTTGATCGGCCGGCCGGAAGAGGCGCTGCTCTCGCTCTGTTTGAGTCTACGTGCGCAAACCGCCGTCCATAAATTGGCCCACGCCACACACGGGCATAAGTTCAGTTCGCCAATTACAGTCCCCGTCCCTCTCAGCCACTCTATTGCAATCAAATGACATCAATATTAATTACAATTCAACATACAGAACACCAAATCGTTCTAAGGTATTTGACAAAGTGAGTCATGAAATGATCGCAGATAAGTCAAAACCATTGGAGTGGACGAAAAAGTGATTTTCTGGGCAGAAGAAGACTCGAAAGACAGAAATCTAAACGTTAGGGTAGAAAATTAGTTCCAAAAGAAGTTGAAGTGAAAATGCGAGTGCCACAAGGTAGCGTGTTGGGACCATTGCTATTCACTGTTGTAATGAACGACTCCGTTAATGGTTTAAAGTCAGAAGTTAGGTAGTTTGCAGATGACATGATGCTATATAATACGATCAAAACGGTAGAGGACTTAAACAGCTGCAGGGTGATCTGAACAGGAAATCAAGCTGGGAAGGCCAAAGTGGAATGAAGACAATCGCCAAGACGGGTTAGTTTACTAGACTAATAAGTTTGACTTCAGTGGTAGGTAAATTAATGGAGAGATTGATATGAAATCACATCAGAAATATATGTGAGGAGCGTAAGTGGTTTTCAAGTAGGCAACATGGCTTTAGTAAAGGATATTCATGCGAATCTCAGTTGGTGGGATATATGCAAGGTATTTCAGATGAAATGGACAAGGGAGGCCAAATTGATAGTGTAGCACTAGATCTGTCAAAGGCGTTTGACAGAGTGAGCCATAAAATGGTAGTCAATAAGATAAAAACTATTGGAGTGGATGAAAAAGTGATTGGCTTGGTAGAAGATTTTTTAAAAGTTAGAAAATAGATAGTTAGGTTAGGAAATGAAGTATCAAAAGAAGTGGAAGTAAAAATGTGAGTGCCACAGGATAGCGTACTGGAATCATTCTAATGAATAACTATGTTGATTGTTTACTATCAGAAATTAGATTATTTTGCAGATGACATAATCCTATACAAAAGAATCAAAACGGTAAAGGACTGTGAACAGTTTCAAGGTGATCTGGACAGGATATCTAGTTGGGTTGGTAAACATGAGATGAAGATAAATGCAAAGAAGAGTCAGTTCATAAGGTACACAGATATAAAAAAAACCTAAAGATTGATTATGATTATAGTATCGGAAAGAAATTACTTGTTTAAGGCTTAAAAGATAAATATACAAATAAATATTTGATAAAAAAAAAAAAGGTCTCAAATTCTTCACATATTGTAGAGAGTGATGAGACAATATACCAGAGACGTAAGGGAATTTTTACATAACTTTGCTCAGACCGCTGCTTGAATAGTATAGTGTTACACCCACGTTTTGGGTATCAAATACAGGAGTTGGAGAGGGTGCAAAGAAGGGCTGCTAGATCTGACCCTGGAAATGACCACAGAACAAAATCAGTAACTGATATGATCAAGGAGCTGCAATTGGATTCATTGCAAGACAGGAGGAGGGTGAAGAGGGTCATGGAGTGTACAGGACGTATTGGTAGTGAAGATATTTGTAGCAGAATTATGAAAGGTGCATGGAAGGGGAAAGATGACCGTGACCACAAGCTGGCACTCGATTTCATGCACAAGGGAGTGAGAAAATTCTCTTTTGTGGGAAACGATGTCACAAATTGATGAGAAGTGATGAATAGTTTACCAAAACGCTGAAAAAATTCATAAATGCCAAAAGTAGAAGGGGGAGATATTTAACTCTTAAAGTATATAAGACAGTAGACTTGTATAGGTCTTCACCTAGTTTCACCTTTCTCCTTTATGTTTCATTCATGTATAAAGCCGCGTTCCCACGATCTCTTGTAACGGAGACGGGACGGGACGGGACGGATACTCAACAACACTCCATGTGAACAGGGCCGCCTCTGCTAGCGGAGACGAGACGTAGCTACCCACTCTGAGTCGGTAAACATCACAGGCGTGTGTAGCGGTGAGCTGTTGCCATCGGTTTGCAGTAGAGGTGCGCACCCTTTCTGTTGCTGTAAAGTGCTCTGTGCCAAACGACACTAGGCAACGCGGTGGGGAGGTGGCGGTGAGGTAAGCTAGGACTAACCTGCGGCGCGCGCTCATCCCTACACTTAGACTAATGAGGTCCCGTCCCGTCCCGCCTCCGTTACAAGAGATCGTGGGAACGCGGCTTTACACAAACACACTAACCTGAACAAACATAGATGAGAATCATCCATACAAAATAGTGACACGTACGTAATTGGTACGAGCAAAACAGAACAGTAACTAATTAAAAACGTCTGGGCCCTAGGCCGGACTTGAACCGTGGACCCACACTACTGGCGGCAGACACGCTGACCCCCACGGAGACGGGGTCGGCTGGGGGAGGAACATAACTGAGCCTCGTTGACTGGAAGATGGCCCAACGACGTCTATTTGACGTCAGAGTTGCCGGGAGCTGCTATATTCTCTCTGAATCAACAGTCAGAGATATACAGTGTTTACAGACCAGAGAAATACCGTCTGAGCGCCTCAGTCCCCATCAACAGGTGGTCGAGTCACAAACACCACGATGTTAGTGGAGGGCAACTTCTGCAGAGTAAATCAAAAGCTGACGAGGCATTCAAACCAGTTTTAACGATATTTGACGCTATCCGCAAAAGATCAATCGGTTACTGTCGTTGGGTATCGGCTAAAGAGTCATTAAAAATAGTGATCGCATACGTGCAAATTCCGTTTGAAAACTGCAATATTTTTATTATCATTATTGCTAGTCGCAAACTTACACCAAGATACTGTTGGGAGTATACAAGGCATAATGTTGGTGAAGGGGTTTGGAGGGATATTGGTACAAGAATTAGGGTGCATCCATAAACTGCGTGACCCAATTTTTGCCTCGCCGAACGTGGTGTGTGAATGGCTAACGCTCTGCACTCATATCCTGGAGGACGCGGGTTCGAATCCCCGTCCGGGCAAGCGGATTTGGGTTTTTCACGGTTCCCCAAATCACTCCAGGTGATTGCTGGGATGGTTCCTTCAAAAGGTCATAGCTGAAATTCTTCCCGTTCATTGTCCCCAGTACCTTCCCGCCTCTAATGACCTCGACGTCGACGAGTCGAAAAACCATAATAAAAAAATGGCCTCCTGTGAACCTCTCCCCCTCCAAACTTATTCCAACGTAACTTTTGCCTCACCCCCCTCCCCCCTGCCCCTCCCACGTAGCACGTAGTTTTTTCTCTATTGA
>CM061918.1:135953811-135994000 GCA_031002005.1 Vandiemenella viatica
ATCCTACCCCATACAGAGTCACATTAAGTAGTGTTGCCCCGGTAACGGAACTTTTTCACAAACATGGCCGTTGAGGCCGAGACACATAAAAAAAAAAGATATACAGACAATATATATTATATATTCACCATATTACAGACCTACCTACTTAAGAACTACATTCGGTTAAATATAAAATTCAAGAATGCATACAGTTCAACACTTTATTTTGAATATTCCGTTTTCTGAAGGATGTCACCTATGTTACTGACTATTTTATTTTAGGTTAGTCTTGGCTGCATGAAGTTTGATTAAGGTTAAACGTTTTTCTTGAAAGTTTCCTAGGCATTCTGAAACGCACAGTTACTAGCTATAACCAAAGAGAAACTTAACTAACATCAGTAGGCTTTACTGGTACCTAAAACTTCAACGATATGGCGTTAGAGTCATTTTTGAGACACCAAATATAAGAATTCCTCGGTGTTTAAACACAACCTTTAAAACGCAAGACAAATTGTATTTCCACACAAGGAAAGAGGCTAAAGCATATTTTCCTACAAATTCTTCTACATATTTCTCTGAAGAATACTTTGACGTAAGTTTTAACTTATTCTATTATGTTAAATAAGCTGTTTTTGTTATGTGAAAAACTTAAAATTTTATCGATGAATAAATTACAACTTCTGACGCTAAAACGACGTTCGTTGTGAATGTGTGAAATTCTTTTATCAGTTCAGTTGCCAAACAATATGGAAAACTACATGGCGTATCATATAATGGGATAAGTGTCACAAGTACGCATGAAACTATGTTGTATTCCAACAAATCCATGTTATGAATTTGATAATAAATTATTTTTTAAATCCCTTTATCAATGTTGCAAACTTGCGTTCTCTCACTTAAATGTTTGTACCACCTTACATACAGCGGAAGAAGACTACAAGACGATTATTTTACGTTTCGTACAAAAGCTTCAAGTAATATCGAAAAATAGTTCCACATGTATAAGACGATAATTAGCGTATTTTTATTATTATTACTATTATTATTATTATTATTATTATTATTATTATTATTTGTTAATAGAAACGAAATAAATTTTTCGTGATAGAAAAATATATAAAATTTCTAATACATAAAAGAAAAACTTTGTACTTTTACATTCACAACGTTACTGTAGGAAATATAACGATGAACGAATGTAAACAGACTTTTAGTCTTTCCGCCACTCCAATAAAAACTTGAAGAAATCACGCAAGGATTTTTTAAGCTGTAGTTGTATTAACGCTTAACAACTACACAAGCTTCTGCACAAAAAAAAATCATTAAAAACCTGTTTAAAAATATTAAAATGAAATATCTGAAATTATTTTGAAAACGTAGATTCGCTGACAAAAATCGTAAATTACAGTTTTGTATTAAGTAAAGAAGCTTCACTAACACACGCGCTTCTAAAATACCATATATTCTAAGGTTTTGTCGTAATATGACAATAAGACTAGCAGAGCAGATACACTTACATGGACGTTTTAACTTTACTGAATTCTGCCGAATAGAAATCACTATTGAATAAAAAAAAACATTCCTACCACGATAATACCAATTTTGGGAGAATTCGAGCTATTTCCCTCGGTAAATCCAACTTCCATTTTAAATATAAGTGGTTTAATAGATTTATAACCAGCATTGAAACCTTAAAAATATAAAATATACGACACACAGACTGTTAACAGGCGGGTACACACGGCGCGAGCTGATATGTGACGTCATGCGCTCTGATTGGTATTCCGTATAACATGACTAAGGGTGCGTTTACACGCTCAAGCCATTTGCACAAACTGGCTTATGACAGTATTATGCAAGAAGAATTGAATAATTTGGTGGTAAATCCAAGCATTAAGGTGAGCTGCGATGTTTAGAGGACGATTTGCGACAGTTTAAGTGGATAATTTTGTTTTTAAATATCTGTAATTTTAATTTCTGAGCATTTCGTAATGATTGTAAATAATTATGTATTGATTTTGATCGTTTTAATATGTTTTCAATTATTAAAGTTCGTAAAACATCTGGCGGAAGCCTTTGTAATATTCTGGAATTTTCGACGGAACTTATATAAGCTATCGCTAGCGCCATTGCAGGGAGTTCTTGAAGTTTTATGTTTGCAGAGAGTCTTGTAATCCAGTACTGTCATGGTCGGCGCTAGAATTCTCGGACCCCGAATAAGCGTTCGTAGGGTCCCCTCCCTCTCCCCTCCCCCGACAAAATTTTTTCTTTAAAGTTTAAACTTTGATAAAATCAGAAAAGTTTAATGCAAATAATAAAAACTCCTTTTTTAAGAAAGTTTTTTTTTAAAGTTTGTTTGTATTTAGTTACGACGAAGGGCCCCCTTCGGACGTTCGGGTCCGGGGCACTTTTGCCCCGCTTACCCCTCCCTAACGCCTGCCCTGAGTACTGTGGGAGTGTATCGCATTATTGTCTTTGGAAGCAGTATTGAGTGTAATCGCTGGAACTTCAATTTCCCTGTTCAACCAGTATCTTTGGAGTCTGATGTTTTACGAGAAATAAAAACAGTTAAAAACTGAAAGTGTCTTGGATTAAATTATTATTTATTCGTTAAGGCAAACAAGGACCACGTTAAGCCTTTGTGCATTTGGCAGTGAGTTTCATCTTCTTGTGGGCCCAGAACTTCATCCGTTTTGAGTGCGCCTGTTTGCGCTCCTCTGTCCAGAGTGTACCGCGTCTTCTGTTGGAGTGTTCGTCTCGGCTTGTCCCACTTGTAATTAACTTCTTCCGAAACATTTCTCTGCTGAAAGCATCTTCTGGTTCTTGCCCTATCAAATGAAGATCTTCTTTGATATTTACGAACCAGGGCATTACAGTTTTGAGTCTAGAATCAAATAAATTAAAGTTTTTTTTTAAGTTAGTCTGTTCTCCTCCACCCGTTTGAGGTGGCCGTAGAATCGAGCCCGTCTTTTGCGGATTGTTTCAGTGATTTTATCTATTTTGCTGTAGACTTCTTTGTTGGATGTCTTTTGATGGACGCCATTCTTAAAGTTGGAACCCAGAATTCCTCTAATAATTTTTCTCTCTTTTTTTCTGCAGTTCTCCCAGAAGTCCATTATTGGCATTCAGGAACAAGGTTTCAACTGCATACAAAACTATTGGTTTCAGAATTGTTTCATAATGACGTATTTTAGTATTTTGCGGAAGACATTTTTTATTTTATACCTCTCGCGAAGTTTGGTAGGCTATTTGTAGTATGCGAATCCTTTCACAAATAGCTTCTTTGTCCAATCCAATGGATTAAATTATTTTCGTCATTTATAAAAACCCGAGATACCTATCGCCCCCCCCCACCCGAGATACCTATCGCCCCCCCCCTTACCGGGTGGTGTAACGGTTAGCGTTCTGGCCTCGCATTCGGGAAGACGGCGGTTCGAATCCCCGTCCGGGCATCCCTCGAAGCGAATGCCGGGATGCTTACTTCAAATGACGATGGCCGATTTCCTCCCCGTTCCTGGTCCCCAGTCCCGTCCCGCCTCTAAAGACCTCGCTGTTAAAGAGACGTTAAGTAGATAAAAAAAATCGCCCCCTTGATGCGATGTCGTCAGACCTTCCCCCTCCCTGTTTGTGTTCACGTGATTAATGGACGCCTCTTAGCGCGCACAGCCACGCTCGTTTCGCGGAATGCCGCCGGGGTTCCCGCGAGGCAGACGAGTAAATCAAGCAGCGTCCTGGTTATCTCGAGTCGCGTGTGCTTAGCCTCGGAGTCAAGCAGAGATTTACGCGACGGCACTAAATCTGGGAGCAGGCTGCCAGAACGAGGTGAGCGGAGAATCTCGAGGCTCAGCACGCGAGCAAACTCAATTCTCTACGCACCGAATACAGCTAGACTCGCGTCGAAATGCCCCTGTATTCACCTCGAGAGAAACGGCAACAATAGTCACTATACTCCGTTCACGCACTACTGGCGGCTGAAGGCCACGTTCCCCTTGCCCTAGGGGGCATCCACAAATTACGTGAGGTGTTTTTCCGGATTTCTGGACCCCCCCCCTCCCCCCTGGTGAGATTTCGTGAGATTTCGTGAGATCTGGTCGGACCCCCCCCCCCCCCTCTGTTGAGATCTGGTCCGTCAGAACACCCCCTAGAAATCCTAAAATCGACTTTGCCGCAAATTTGAGACCTTTTTTTTGCTCTACTGTCCCCAAATTTTTCGCAAAATCTCACGTGAAATTTCCGTAGACCCCCCCTCCCCCTTGGCGAGATTTCGCCGGACCCCCCCCTCCCCTATATCACCTCACGTAATTTATGGATGCCCCCCTAGTGTTCGGACCCCCCTCCCCCCTCTAAAATGAAGTGAGATTCTGTCACAGACCACCCGCCCCCCTACTAATCAACCTCGTAACTTTTTGAGAATTTTTTTTTTCAGGTCTCATATTTCCAACGCCGGTTAAACACCCCCTTTTCGGCGAAAAGCTCTACAGTCCTACAAGAGATTTTACCGGACCCCCCCCCCCCCATATTTCACCTCACGTAATTAATGGAGGCCCCGCTACCCCTCCGAGCAGACCGCTGTATCCAGG
This sequence comes from Vandiemenella viatica, assembly GCA_031002005.1. NCBI lineage: Eukaryota > Metazoa > Arthropoda > Insecta > Orthoptera > Morabidae > Vandiemenella > Vandiemenella viatica. The sequence goes on from CM061918.1 coordinate 135,958,374, forward strand.
CATGCGAGTGGAAAATTTGTCTGCGGGCACTCTTTCCCCTTCACCGAGCAGGGCGGTGTAACGGTTAGCGTTCTCGCCTCGCATTCGTGAGGACGGCGGTTCGAATCCCCGTCCGGGCATCCAGATTTGGGTTTTCCATGGTTTCCCCAAATCACTCCAGGCAAATGCCGGGATGCTTCCTTCAAAAGGCCATTCCTTGCCCCCATCCTTGCCCCCCATCCTTTCCCGTCTCTAAAGACCTCGATGTTAAAAAGAGACGTAAAGCAGTTAAAAAAAAATCTTTCCCCTTCGCTTGTAGATATAAGGGCAGTGGAGTGGAGATAGAGCAGAGCGACCTTGAACCGCCTCTGCTAACTGAACGGACTATTGTGGTGTTACTAAAGCCTTCTTTAGGACACTGAATTCAGGGGCTAAACTGATGTACCGACTAATCATTAAAATACGCAGCACTTGAGATGTATTAAAGTGTTACAACTCAAAATATTTTTTTAACTTATGGCTTTACGACTCGTCGACGTCGAGGTCATTAGAGGCGGGATGGGACTGGGGACAAGGAATGGGAAGGAATTCGGCCATGGCCTTTTGAAGAAAGCATCCCGGCATTCGCCTGGAGTGATCTGGGGAAACCATGGAAAACCCAAATCTGGATGCCCGGCGTCCTCCCGTTAACCGTTGGGTCAAAATACTAAGTCACTTCCCCAGAATCCGTTCCTTATCACGAATGGTAAAATTATTTAAGATAACTTGAGCCACATACAAATATACAGTTATGATCAGAGTCTATGTGTATGCCTCATCCGGTCGCAGGTGTTTGTTATGGAGGGTATTAACCCTCGCGAGAGAAACTCGGGTGATTTCCTCTTCAGCGGTGTAACGGTGTTCTTAAGTGGTAATGACTGACATATTGTATGACGAGTAAAGAGTGTTGCGAAAGAACGGAGACGGCTAAACCGAGTGCTGGCCGATTCAGGCCTACTCTTCCGAAAGACACAAAAGGGCCTCCAAAATTAACTTCCACCCCCCCCCCCCGTCGGACCAATCGCCGACAACGGTGCCGCATGAGGGCTTCCGTTATTACATAAACACAAATAGGGGGTCCGACGAAATATCACCAAGGGGAAGAGGGGGGAGAAGGGTCCACAGGAAGCTCACGTAATATTAGAATTACGAAGTCGATTACGAAAGGGGGGGGGGAGGAGAGTTCTCCCACCAAATCTCACCAATGCTCAGCAAGGGGGAGTGGAGGTTCAGATACACGAATAAAAAATGAACTGTTCACGTAATTAATAGACAGTCTCTATGCCCTCACTTCGTACACACTGCACAAGGTGTGGGATTGAACCCAGGACTCTGGAGCACATTCTGGTGGGTAGGAGTCGTGCACCACCACCTCTGCTACCCTGCTGGATGATTTCTGGAGATGTTACACTTTTAGGACGTCCTTCGCGTTCATCATCTTCGAGACTGCTGCGGCCACGTTTGAACTCAGCAGCCCATTTCTTAACTGTCGAATATGAAGGAGAACGGTCCGCATACACTTTTAAAAATCTTCCGTGGATCTCAGATGGCGTTAAACCTTCTTTTACAAAGAATCCTATAACTGCACGATACTTGATTTCTTACATCTCTGGTTCAACTCTGCACCGCGCCTGCATCAAACAACTGTACAGACCAAACTACAGTGCAGAATGATTTGCAATTTCTTGCAGCCGCGTCTGGCACATGCACCAACATGCACGGGAAAAAAATCAAATGGGTAGTGCTGCCATCCATGGTCGAGGCCGAGAACTTCTCAGACAGCCCTCGTATGTTCTACTGCCCATCGACAGATCTATCAGCAAGGAACCTTGGTGCAACACAATGGATTCTCCGAGTGAGGAATTTGTGTATCTCAAGGCAGTTCGCTGTGAGGCGGAGTTCAGGGATAGCCGCAGGTTAGATAAGAGCTGTCACACCGTAAATAACATCTTTAACGAAAATCTCAGCATCACAGCGGTGAGAGAAACGACCGAGCCTCACGTGGTTACCATAATGACCGTGGTAGACATTGTTATAGAAATCAATGCTCGAGATATTTTAAGTTACGTAATTGTCTGCAAGTCACTCCAATGTGTGTCAAGTTGCCGTTTAATCCGCTTGTCTCATAGGAGCAGCATACTTGAAGATAACAATACATTCTCAGAACAGATCTGTCTGGTGGCTCAGTGGTTAAGTTAGAAAGGTCCAAGGTTCGAATCCCTGTCTGGGCGGGGATTTTCATAGGACCTTTACCCGACCTTCACCTCTGGCACAGCTTGCTGTGTAATGTTAAGTACGCCAGAACGCTTCCGTGGTTCGGATTCCACGTTAAACTGTAGGTGCCCTGTACCCGGTAGGGTTACTGGGTTAGGATAGGAAGCCACGACAGAGGCGAACCGAAAACTCTGCCACTTGGCGGCCCAACAATTCTTCGGGATCTTCCGGCCAACAATGCAATACAATTTTAAATGTCTCGCAATGCTCAACGGAAATGGAACATCGTCAAGTTGAAGCAAATAGAATTAAAAAGGGCCAGAGATATATAAAATAGATACATGCTGCATTTAAAAATTATATAGATGACAAAGAAATTATTAAAATAGTTGAAATTAAAAAAAAAACTGGGTTATGGACTTTTATCTGAAAAACAAGGTCCCGGGTTCAAATCCCGCTGAAGCTAGTAATTTTTAAGAGTTTATCTCAAGCATATAAGCCGGAACGTGCGACAATTCGAAACTGTCGCTACGGCACGAGGTGATAGGAATTAACCTTAATCTTTAGTGAAGATCAACTCAATTTTATTGTACAAAGTACCTATAACATTCATCAGGATGCAATCAGTGGCGTAGCTAGGTCAACAAGGGCCCCGGTGCAAAAAAATTTATTTTGGGCCCTCAGGCCAGACGGGCGAACTTTTTTTTTGCTTTGTGTGCTGGTAGGGGCCCCCTGAACTGAGGATGGGGGCCCTTGAATTGTTCTTTAGGGGGCTCCTGAGCAGTGGTTGGGGCCTCCGCTTGAGCAGCGAGGTACCCTAGTGAGGGGCTCCTGTGTTCTCAGGGGCCCCTTAGACGACGGTAGACCTAAAAAAAAAAAAAAAAAAAAGTCCCCAGTTTACCGTGAAGGCTCGTGGGCCCTCTAAACTGCGCTTGAGGGCCCCTTGAGGTATGCTTGGGGGCCCCCTGACCGTGAGGGCCCCGGTGCACTGCACCGCCTAGCCCCATAGTAGCTACGCCCCTGGATGCAATAAAGTTTTGAGTAGAATAATATTCATGTACGCCAAAATAAAAACTTTTGCTTGTTTTGCTAACATCTTACACACAAATGCTCCTAGAATTTTGTTTATTTATTTGGATTTTGGGCGTTGTCATTTTCTAGGTATTTAGAGGTAGGAGAGGATTGGGGCAAGGAACGGGAAGGAACCCGAAGGAACTGTACCGTGACTTTTTAAGTAACCATCCCAGCATTTGCGTCGAAAGAGTGGGAAAACCTTGGAAAACCGAAACTCGGATGGGTGGACAGTGATACTCGAATAGGGTCTTCATGTTACGGTCGATACTGGAGACAGATTTCAAGTTAGCAGGTAACAGCGTTTAAAAGAGATGACGAATTATAAATGCACTAAAACTGGCAACTTTAACCCCTTCTTTACTTCTCATGCAATAAAAATTAGAGAAATATCCAAATGTTTGTCCTCTAATTGAGAATTTATTAACAAGAATACCTTACACACACATAAACACAGCAAAGTCCAGAAGGGACGGCATGGTTAGTCACTTGTCAAAAGATGTGGGATTGGTTAATTTGTTACTGGAGGCAAGAGTCGAAGTAACGTTACGTCCACACTTGGGTACTTGCGTCGGAACTTGTATCTGGGTTTGTAAATTTGTACACTTGCTGCACTTTACCTCATACAAACTGCTCATACATTTTGCAAATATCGGAGTATCTCATACAAGACGCTCATACATTTTGTATATGCTCATTTCATCTTTGACTTGAATCTAGGGTTGTCAGATGGCCGGAATAAACTTAAGATATCACGGTGGCCATGCCGCGCTCGCAGCGGGAGGTAGACATGGAGGAAGGAAATATATGGAGACGACGCAAGAAACCTTCACCACGCATTGAAGTGAAGTAGGGCGGAGGAGGAGTGTGGGGGCATGGCCGGAGTGGAGGGGGCATGGCCGCTTCCATACAGACACGGGGAATATGTACAAAAACCTCAAGGGGACTCTAGGATAAAGGTGACGCCGCAATCTGGTGATGGATTATTATGTAACTCGATATGACAAATAAAAAATGAAGAATAAAAATTTTTGATATCCTGCTTAGTTTTCGAGATATTCCGTCCCAAATGTGAAATGGTTTTGGTTGAAATTCAGAAGAAGAAATTGGTCAAAGTCAAATTTGATGATGGATTCTTATTTAAAAAGACGAGGCAAATGAAAAATAAAGAATAAAAATTTTCGATATCTCACCTAGTTCTAGGGGTATACTGTATCAAAAGTGAGGTGTCTTGAGTTGAAATGGAGAAGAAAAATTTCGCAAACGTCAAATTTAATGATCGATTCTTATGTAACACGACGAGAAAAATCGAAAATAAAGAATAAAATTTTTCGATATCTTGCTTAGTTTTCTGGATATACTGGGAACATCGCAATTGTTTGGAAGCGCAATATCGCCGCTGCCGCCACTGCGCATGCGCGAGCCTGCTTCACCAATTTAACCTCACTTCTCCTCCATATATTTCCTTCCTCCATGGAGGTAGAGTGCTCCACCTTACCCACGACCAGAGACAATATATATAGACTGTTCAACTATGACATAGTGATTTTCAGCAAAACTTGAATTAATAATCTTAAAAGAGGTGCTATATATAAATACATATAGGTTACGTAGCATAGTTTTTTACTTAAATACAACTTTTTTTAAAATTAATTTGAATATTCGTTCACTCCTTAAACATAGTCTACCTCTAAAATACCTTTTTAACCCCAGAAATGTCCCGGAAATTATAATCCTGTATGACTAAAAAACCTTTTTAACCCCATAAATGTCCCGGAATGGGGAAGATGGGTATGTAGGGAAATTGCCACCGGAGCCTGTGCTCCATTGCAATTAAATTAAATTAAAAAAGATGAAAATTATAATCCTGTATCTGGCAACACTACTTGTATCTCATACACGCGCATGAGCATTAGACAAATTTGACATAACCAAAAACTCAAACGCGGAAATTAGTGATATACAGGGTGTCCCAGAATTATCTTTATAACTTTAACATTGATAAATTATGTTTGGAACGAGATATCACAATGCAGGTTTTTGCATGTTACAGAGTATCTCTCAAAGTTTTGTTTCTGTTTCATTTCAGGTGCAGTTTGGTGACAAGTACGTAGTTACATCACATTTATTGAAAATGTACACCCCGCAGGAAAAAGCTCAGTGTGTTTTCCGACAGTCATCTTCCAGCAGGATGGTGCACCTCCGCATTGGGCTCATGATGTCCGTGGTTTTCTAGATAAACAATTTCCTGGTCGGTGGAGAGGAAGAGGGGGTCCAATAGACTGGCCACCTCGTTCACCTGACATAACCCCCTGGGATTTCTTTCTTTGGGGATACGTAAAAGACATCGTGTATCAAACCCCGGTTAGAAATTTGGCTAATCTCAGGCAGAGGATTTCTGCAGCAATTACGACAGTTGATCAAGGGATGCTCCAAAGAACTTGGCAAGAAATTGAATATCGCTATGATATTGTACGGGCAACAAATGGTGCACACGTTGAAATGTTCTAGAGACAGAAACAAAACTTTGATAGATACTCTTCAAAGTGCAAAAACCTGCATTGTGATATCTCGTTCCAAACATAATTTATTCAATGTCAAAGTTGTAAAGATAATTCTGGGACACCCTGTATATATCGTAGGAAGAAGGCTTCCATTGTTGGTCGCTCTGTTTATGTGAACAGTTCTTTCAGTAACAAGGCATAAGCACCTTGTATTTCACGTTTAGATAGGATTTTTTTTTAAAATGTACAATTTTTTGCCATCATCTACGTTTTCTTTCCTATTTCAGTATCATGTAAGCACAGACACTTAAAAAAATCTTTCTCATCAGGTGACGTTTTCAATGCTTTAAAAATTCAAATGAAAATAATGGCATTTAATAACACATCACTGTACACAAGTATGAAGCAGGTTTTGATACTTGTGTACAGTGATCTGTTCATACTCATACAAGTCAATGAAGGCCTCTACCAAGTATCGATACACGTGCCAATACAAGTTCTGATACAAATCCCGATACACGTTCTGAATTTGTGCCAGATGCAAACGGAGCTTCAGAACTGCAGAGGAAGACAGAGATTAGAAATATAATGCTGATAATTGTAGACGTAGGTTGTAATACGTATGTTGACATTAGACCAGGATCGTTAGAGATGGAGGTTCAGTGAGGCACTATACTGTGTGTGTGTCTGGTATTTCTATTACCGAGCCGCTAATAGTCCCTCGAGATAAGTAAGTCATGGACGCCGCCGTTGTCGTCCATTAGTCTCGGTTCGCACCTGACCGGCTGAGTCACTAGCCGTCGTTTCACCTGGTACACTGACTTGGTATCGCCGCGGTATGTCGCCCGTTTGCTCTTGATGATGCTCGCCTCGCTGTAAAACCATCTCGCGTGGTCGTAATGACCTGCTCATAGGGTTTCTTTGCGGTTGCGCAATCCGCCCCTGTCTAGCTACTTCAACCTAACCCACAAGTCCTACCGGTTATACTTTAAGGTGACATCTGAACCTTGGAAGCGTTCTGGCGTACTTCGCACTACGCAGCAAGCCGTGCCAGAGGCGAATGTCAGGTTAATGGCCTTGGAAAATCTTCACCGAGGCAGGGATTCGATCTCCAGTCAGTAACCTTAACCACTGAACCACCAAGCCGCTTATCTCGTGATACATGTCTACTGAGAAGTGGAATAATAACGTATAATTTAAGGTTTATTTAGCGGGGCAAGATTAGGGCTGCCAAGCCCTCTCTTACACCATACCAGGTGTTTACAATAAATAACATACACCTTACACAAACTAACAGTATACAAAACTTATATAACATTTGGCCTAAATTAAGTTCAAGATTAATACTAACAAAAAACTTAATAATATTTATAAGTAAAATACTAACTAAAATCTTAATAGTATTCGTGTTTAACTAGTTAGTAATTTAATGGTATTAACTAATGCTAGTGGAAGTTAAAGAAGTAAACGGAACAAACTTAATACTAGTAGGATGAAGAAACAAGACACAAACTAATAATAGGGAAGGCAGAATAAACAGGTGGACACTGTATAAATCAATATTATTCAAATCTAAAAGTTTTAGCTATGCATGGAAGGAGAAATCTTTTAGTGCTCCAATAAATAAAGCTTTCTTAAAAGAGTTTTAAATGGGCCTATTTTTTGGGTAGTTCTAATTTTCAGGGGAAGATCATTCCACAGTCTAGCCGCTGAAATAAAGAAGGAATTGGAACGGAGATTCTGACGTCATTAATCCTTTTTTTTTTACAATTACCGACTAAGCTCTTGTAGTTGGACCTAAGATCTTCTACTAACAGAAGAACACTATATAAAACTATATTGTTTAAAGTTCTAAAATAAAAACTTCAAAATAAAACTCATTTATAAGCTTTTACACAATTCGAATTTTATATCGTTTAGATTAGAACTGTCCTTTTTCATTAGTACCAACTAAAATGCTTCCGGTCAAGTTTACATCGCGATACAGTGACTTTGTTATTGCTCGAAGTTTAGTCCAGTTGCAGCTCATACTGAAGGTGTATGACGAAATTAATTGTGATAATTTGTGCTGCGCTAATTAGTGATCCTGATATAAAAAAATATTGTTACTACTAGAAATGTAGTTAAGATGCTTTTAACGTGTTAAGACGTGTTAAGACGTGTTAAGACGTGTCAATATCATTTGATTTTGTAGCGGCAATATTACCAGAAATAGTGGTTAGCGTGAAATGCAACCTGAATCATAATGTTCTTGTTATAGCAAAATGTTTCATAAATTTATTTATTATTAGTAATAAATAAATTGCTTTCATGACCGTTGTGTTAGTATTAGAAATGAAATACAAAGGGGGGGAAAAAAAGAATCGGTAATGAAATACAAAGGGGGGAAAAAAAGAATCGGTAAAGCAACGAAGTATAAGCATTTCGAAATCCGCGCGCTTTGGTGACGTCAAAGAATGTTTCATATGCCCCGTCGCTGGGAGCGCTATCGTCGGCGGCTGCCGATACTTCGCCAAGGATTATAACGTTCGCGAGCCGTCTCTAATATAGTGTCTCTGGTTAGTAACGACGTGTAAGCTACTCCCAATACTTCTCCTTGTATTAAACATTTATTTACACGATTAACAACACAATCCACGTTTCCTATAATTTATATACGACAATAACAGACTGATTTCCTCATTTATGACTTTTCTCACGTGTAATGTTGGTCATATTAGATAGTTTTCAAAAATCCTCAGTGCATATATTTTCGGTTAGCTCAACAATGCCACAAATCTCTCACTTTCACCTCCAGCGATCTTTGCTGCTATACGTCAACCAAAGATAAACAGCCTACCTACTCAAAGAAAAATATCGATACAAACATTTGGTTCAAACTACTTCAAACAATTTCCCCCATCATCTTAGCTTCATATATAATCTTCTGTTATCCGGAACTTCGTACACGTGATAGATATGAGCTATGACCTCGCATTCTGGAGGACGCGGGTTCGAATTCTCGTCCGGCCGTCTAGATTTAGGTTTTCCATAACATCTCGAAATCAGACCGGCAGAATACCTACATGATTCCTTCAAAAGGCCATGGCCGAATTCGTTCCCGTTCCTTGCGCCCAATTCTTTCCCGCATTTCATGACCTTGATGTATAGGAGGCGTTAAGCCCTAAAAAAAAAAATTAAGAAAAATTATAACAGAAGAATGGAAAGGGTGGTAGAAGAGATAGTAGGTGAAGATCAGTTTGGGTTTAGGAAAAATCGTGGTACGGGGGAAGAAATTCTCGCTTTAAGATTAATACTTGAAGGGAGGATCAAGAAAAACAAATATACTTTTTTGGCGTTTGTTGATCTAGAAAAAGCTTTTGATAATGTTAGGTGGGACAAGATGTTCAAAATTTTAAAGAAATCAGGTCTAAAATCTCAAGATAGAAGAATACTTTATAAAACTATATAAAAATCAAGTAGCTATAATAAAAGTAGAGAACCAAGCATCAGTTAAAAAGCGTGTGAGACAAGGTTGTAGTCTATCCCCGTTAGTATTCAACTTGTATGTAGGGGAAGCAATAAAGAAAGTAAAAGAAAAAAATTTCCATGTGGCATAAGTGTTCAGGGAGAAAAAATCAGTATGCTACGATTTGCTGATGACATTGTCTTGTTAGCAGAGAGGGCTGAGGATATTGAGAAGTTACTGAGTATCATGAACAAAATACTGAAGGAAGATTTTGGACTGAATATTAATCAACGCAACACAAAAGTGATGAAATGTAGCAGAAATGATACCAATACTAGTAGATTAAATATAAAAATGCGAACGAATGCAATTGGATAAATAAGTGAATTCTGATACTTGGGAAGCAACATTACAACCGGTGGCCGAATCAAGGATGGTGTTAAAAGCAGAACAGCACTAGCAGAAAGAGCCTTCATGAAAAAAAGAAATCTTTTAGTTTCAAATATTGATCTAGGAATTAGAAAGAAGTTTTTAAAACTTTACGTGTGGAGCACAGCATTTTATGGTAACGAAACATGGACTTTAGGAATACCAGAAAGAAAGAAAATTGAAGCATTTGAAATGTGGTGCTACAGAAGAATGCTGAAAATTAAATGGACAGACAAAGTACGAAATGAACGAGTTTTGGAAATAATGGGTGAAGAAAGAAGTTTGTGGAAGAAGCTTACAGAAAGAAGAGACAGGCTGGTAGGTCATATTTTGAGACATGCTGGATTGGTTAATTTGTTAGTGGAGGGAACAGTCGAAGGTAAGAACTGCAGAGGAAGACATAGATTAGAATATATGAAGCAGATAATTGAGGACGTGGGTTCTAGGGGGGGGGGGGGGGGGGAGAGAGAGAGAGTTTGTATATTGATAACATTTTAGGAAAATTTATTCTGGAGCACTATTAATGAGCCACAGAGAATGAACCAACTGTTTGTAATTTTTGTCTGTCTTTTTTGTTTAACGCAATTCACACATAAGCTGCTGCTTGATCCGGATTCAAACGATATACATCCTATGGTCACAAGCGGCAAATAAGGCATGTTATATTTAGATACAATGCCGGGAAATTAAGTAAATTGAATGCTTATTTAATTGTTACATCGTTGTTCGTAGCCATTTGATATCGTTTATTGCCTGCCAATAAATGTAAGATTCTTCTCGCAGTTTTAATATTTACACCATGTAACAGTCTCCAATCCATTCCTGATTTTCTGTTCCAGGAGTGAATGTAGGAACTGGCGCCATTTTATTAGCAATAAAAGTATTAGATAACGCCAATAGAGGCGTGGTTCAAGGCTGTTGATAGAAAAAAGTTGTTTTTCCAACGGTTTCTACTTATGTATAACGCTTTGCATTGCTAATTTTTCTTGCAACGCTGAAGGAATCTGACCAGTTATAAACTGTTTCTGAGGTCTTGTAAGTTTGAAAAATTTCATATTTTTGTCGCCAATAGATGTCTTCTTAGGGCTATACACCTCGTCGACGTCGAGGTCATTAGAGACGAAAAGTGATCGGTGGCAAGGTATGGGTAGGAATTCGCATGGGGTGATTTCGGTAAAGCATGAAAAACCGAAACCGAAATGACTGGACGCGGATTCGAAGTTGTGTCCTCTCGAATGCGAGGCCAAAGCGTTACCGTTCACCCACCATGCTCAATTGTCCTCGGTAGAGCAGCTAAAAAAAAAAAAAAAAATAAAAATTGAAAAAATTATTGCTAAGTTTTTTTTTTTTCACTCTGATTGTAGAACACTATACCGAAGATCCTACTGATTTAAACATAGCGCTCCTTGCCTTTAATTGTAAAAGGGTCGCGTGTTCGGAGATGTTGAAAAACACTGGTATAAACCAAAGTTTCTCAAAGTGGGGTACGCGAAACCCCTAGGACAGGGATGGCACGCGACCAAATAATTTGGGCACGGCATTAATTAAATAGGTACGTAATCGATATAAGTAATTTATTTTTTCGTTTAGATAATTTAAGGTCATAGTGACAAAGTTCATCGTGAACGAAACTACGGGTGCCGAGACGACTATAGTCTGCGAAAAAGAGGAGGATTTCGAGCAGTGGCGTAACTACTATGGGGCTAGGCGGTGCAGTGCACCGGGGCCCTCACGCTCAGGGGGCCCCTAAGCGCACCTCTAGGGGCCCTCAAGCGCAGTTTAGAGGGCCCACGAGCCTTCACGGCAAACTGGCGACATTTTTTTTTAGCTCTACCGTCGTCTAGGGGGCCCATGAGAACACAGGAGCCCCTCACTAAGGGCCCTCGCTGCTCAGGGGGCCCCCAATCACTGCTCAGGGGTCCCTAAAGAACAATTCAAGGGGCCCCATCCTCAGTTCAGGGGGCCCCTACCAGCACACAAAGCAAAAAAAAAGGTCGCCCGTATGGCCTGAGGGCCCAAAATAAATTTTTTGCACCGGGGCCCTTGTTGACCTAGCTACGCCACTGATTTCGAGGGAATTTCTGACCAATCGGTCTCAGTAAGCAAGCGCAGGTGGCGCGGCGGTGGCACGTCGCTACACTAACTCATTCACTTGTTTCGTTTTAGATTTTCTCAGTTCAAAGAATTATCGGAAATACTCAAGTTTATTGTGTATCTTGATGTGACTTCACCTGATGAACTGAAAACGACAAAATTTAATTGGTTGGAAAATGAAGAAATGGAAATTTATCTGATTGAGTGCCAGTATAGTTCAATATGGACTCAAAGTTTCGTCGAAATGAGGAAGGAGTTGGAATTGAATGAATTAACAAGACTATGAAGCACTATGAGTGAAAATGTCAATATCATAATCACGGAAACTTGGAATTCAATTCCAGACACATTTAGCTGTTTTAAGAAGCTGGCTTTTACTACCTTGACAATATTTTCATCTACCTATGCCCGTGATTCATTATTTTCAGAAATGAATAACATTAAAGGCTCGCTCCGAAACTGTTTGTCAGATGATTTCACTTCAAATTGCATTCTTCTAAAAGTAACGAAATATGAACCTAATACAAGTTATTTCGCATCTAATTTGCAACAACAGAAGTCGTACTAGTTTCATCTACTTAAATAGACACAAAAACTGATGTTATTATTGCTTAGTATTTTTCTAGTTGCAAATATAAAGTTTTAAGGGGATAGTATTTAGTTTTATTTCTTTTCCTATTAATCACTGAGTCATGATTGTTTGATCGCACGCCATGCCTTCATTCACCATTTCCTTGGAAAAATGGCGCGTAGATCAATAAAGGTTCGCCATCGCTGCCCTAGGGATTCGCCAGTTGATCGTAGGGGATTCCCGACAAGAATATAGTAAAGGCGGACTGACTATCTCATGCGCATAACACGCACAATGGTGAATATTGCTCATTGTTGCGAGTAGTGGACATAAAACAAAAGTATAACTAAAAGTTTGAGAAACACTAATCTATACAATCATCAGAACCCTTCACTTACCTATCAGAAAACTGTATTAAACGGCATTTTTCCCTGGAACGTATACAAATACGGTCTGTCAGAAATAGAAGTGGTCCTATTATGGTTCCCTGAGGGACGCTCAGTTGAACTCCTAAAGAAGTATACTTATCTCCCCGTACAACGACGTCCAAGTAGGAATTGGCCCATCTTACGCAGCGGTTGTGTGCTAAGGTGTTAATTTTTTTTCTGAATTCAAAACATAATGCGTTAACTTGTGATCTTGTATCATTCTCGATCCCGTTTATAGAAATTCGCGAAGTCTGCGAGCAGAACTGCAGACTAAACCAATCTGGTAGTTTGTTCTAGTTCTTTCTACAGCATTTAACAGAGTGAGCCATAAAATGGTGGTAAATAGGATGGAAACCATTATGGCGGACCAAAAAATGACTTGCTGGTTAGAGGAATTCTCTTATAAGACCGAAAGAAATAATTTGGGATAGGACATACAGTATCAAAAGACGCAGAAATGAAAATGGGAGTGTTGTCGGGAAATGAATCAGGACCATTGTTATTCATTATTCCAATAAACTACTGTGTTAATGGTTAGTAGTCAGAAGGTATGTTGTTTGCAGATGACATATTTTATATAATGGTATCAAAACGGGAGAGGACTGTGAGCAGCTGCAGGGTGATATGGACAGGTATGTAGCTGGGTAGATCAGCTTGCAATGAAGACAAATGCCAAGAAGAGTCAGCTTATTCGGTACACAGATAAAAAACTAAAGTTTGTTTATGATTATAGCTTGGGGACAGAATTACTTGTTGAAGATTTGAAGAGTAATATCTAAGCATAATATTTGATAATACACACAACTGGGCAGGACACATCGGACAGATAGTAGGAAAAGATTACAAAATCCCTAAATTATTGGAGGGGTTGATAAGGGGATGTACCAGAGAATTGGGTTACAAAACTTTGGTCACACCATTGCTTTAACATTTTAGTATGGTATGGCACCCACATTTTGCGTATCCAATTCAACTTGTATGTAGAAGAAGCAATAAAGGACATAAAAGAAACATTTTCATGTGCCATAAGTGTTCAGGAACAAAAAATCAGTAAGTTACGATTTGCTGATAAAATTGTCTTGTTTGCAGAAAGGGCTGAGGATATTGAGAAGTTACTGAATGGCATCAACAAAATACTGAAGGAAGATTTTGGACTGAATATAAAACAAAGCAAGACAAAAGTGATGAAATGTAGCAGAAATGATACGAATCACAATAGATTAAATATAAAAATAGGATCGGATACAATAGGAGAAGTAAGTGAATTCTGCTACTTGGGAAGCAAAATTACAACCGATGGCCAAAGCAAGAATAATGTTAAAAGCAGAATAGCACTAGCAAAAAGAGCCCTCATGAAAAAGAGATTGATCTAAGAAATAACTTTTTAAAAGTCTACATGTGGAGCACAGCGCTTTATGGTAGCGAGACATGGACTTTAGGAATACCGGAAAGAAAGAAAATCGAAGCATTAGAAATGTGGTGCTACAGAAGAATGCTGAAAATTAAATGGACAGACAGATTATGAAATGAACGAGTTTTGGAAATGATGGGTGAGGAAAGAGGTTTGTGAAGGAAGGTTACAGAAAAAAGAGACATATTTTGAGACATGCTGGATTGGTTAATTTGTTGGTGGAGGGGACAGTCGATGGCTAGAACTGTAGAGGTAGACAGAGATTAGAATATATGAAACAGATAATGAAGGAAGTGGGTTGTAAGGGGTATGTAGACATGAAGAGGTTAGCACAAGATAGGAAGGAATGGAGGATTGCATCAAATCAGTCGAAAGACTGATGACAGCAAAAAAAAAAAAAAAAAAAAAAATGGAGGAGTTAGGTTGCGTACAAAGTAGAGCCGCTAGATCTATTTTTGAAAATTACACACAATCAGTAACAGATATAAAAAATGAGCTGGGTTGTCAGCCATTGGAAAATAGAGTATTGAAAAATTGAGCTGCACAAGCCGTATATTGGTGATGAGAACTGGAAGAATTAAGAGCACTACGTACAAAGGAAGAGACCAGGGCCGGCGTTAGGGGGGGTTAAGCGGTGCAAAAGTACCCGGGGCCCGGTCTACCAAAGGGAGGCCCGCCGGCCTGGGTGCTTAAATAAATAGAAATCAAACACAAATTTTAAAATCTGCACCAATAATTTTGAACATTTTTGTATAAAATGTTCTGAATTTATCCAAAACAAAAACAAAAAAACAAAGTGTAAAGTAAAAATATCTTCGGGGGAGGTGGGGGGGGGGGGGTAGGGGGCCTAAGATCGCTTACCCGGGGACCGAGAATCCTTACGCCGGCCCTGGAAGAGACCACAAGCTAGCACTCGTTCTCAGAAATAAAGGAAAGACTTTCTTTTGTAGGTTAACGGCATCACGGATTGGAATAAGTCACTTTGATGAACACTTTGCCGGAAATTGAAGATAAAAATCCGAGAAATACGAAAGTAATTGAGTAAGGAAATTGCTACCGGTGAATTAACTCCGCCGCAAGGGAAGCTGAAACTGAAACTGAAGCCGTGGTGTAGTGAACTGGCGGTACCTTACCGGCTCGTCTGCGACGGACATGGTGCTGGTGAGGCGAGAGTTGACGCCGATCTGAGCTCTCGCTATCTCTGAACCTCGCACAGTGGCGGGAGAACAGCCTCCACAAGGACAGCGGTACACCTCACAGGCAGACAGGAGCGTGTGTGCCACAATACTACACAGGTAAGCCCCACCTGTACAGATAACCTGTGCCACACTACAGACAGGAGCGTGTCTGATTAGCACTCTGGCCTCGCATTCGGGAAGACGCCGGTTCGAATCCCCGTCCGCGCAACCAGATTTTGGTTTTCCATGGTTTCTTTTTTTAATTTTTTTTTTACTTATGGCTTTAAGCCTCGTCGACGTCGACGTCGAAGTCTTAGAGGCGGGATGGGACTGAAATGGAAAAAATTCGGCCATGGCCTTTTTGAAGGAAGCATCCCGGCATTCGGCTGGAGTGATTTTGGAAAACCAGGGGAAACCAAAATCTGGATGTCCGGACGGGGATTCGAACCAGCGTCCTCCCGAATACGAGGCCAGAGCCAACCATGGTTTCCCCAAATCGGTATACATACAGAATAGGTGTGATTAGAAGGCTGTGGTTTCACAGGCTACAGTTCCTATTTGCGCCTTAAGACAGCGCCACCAACGCACACGGGAAAAGAAGGTTGTAGGAGCCCGCGCATTTGATTTTTTTTTTAACTGCTTTACGTCTCTCGACAGCGAGGTCTTTATGGACGGGAAAGGATGGGGGCAGGCAATGGGAAGGAATTCGGTCATGGCCTTGTGAAGGAAACATCCCGGCATTTGCCTGGAGTGATTTGGGAAACCATGGAATACCTAAATCTGGATTCGAACCACCGTCCTCCCGAATGCGAGGCCAGAACACGCATTTGAAATACAGATTCAAGACACAACTCATACACGGTCAATAAAATCAACACGTTCTAAATTCTCAAGTGGAACCATGTTTTATTCGTAACACAAGTGTACTTTAATGATATACGATCTATTTCAGTAAATCTAAACAGCTATATACCGAAAAACAGGAGTTGGAGAGGGTTTAAAAAAGGGCTGCTAGATTCGTTTCTGGAAATTATCGCAGAATGCAATCAGTGACGGATATGATAAAGGAGCTGCAATGGGATTCATTGCAAGACAGAAGGAGGATGAGGAGGGTCATGGGAGTGTACAGGGCATATACTGGCGATGAGGCATGGAAAGATATTGCAATAGGTATGAAAAGTAGTGCATGGAAGGGAAAAGATGACCATGACCACAAGCTGGCACTCGATTTCAGGCACAAGGGTGTGGGAAGATTCTCTTTTTAGGTAAGGGTATCAGGGAGTGGAATGAGTTACCAAGAGGAATGATGAATAATTTACCGAAAACTTTGAAAGAATTTAAAGATAAAATTTGTAGAGGGCAAATGTAGGTGGGTGCAGGATAGGGGGAAGATGGGTGTGTAGGGAAATTGCCACCGGAGCCTGTGCTCCATTGCAATTAAAAAAATAATAAAATTAATTTTCGCACTTATTCTGCAGTAGCGCCGTGCAGACGCAACTCCCTGTTTCGCCTCTAATCACCTCGACGTCGACGAGGCGTAAAACAAAACAAAAAACAGTTGGTAGTGACTGGGGGCTGCCGGCAGAAGTGAATAATAGAAAATATCAATATCATAGTGCAACACGTCATACTTATACTAAATAACTCCGTGTGGTCGTAATGACCTGGTGACAGGGTATCTATTGGCTGCGTATTCCGCCCCTGTCGTAGCCGCCTTAACCTAACCCGGTAGTGCTACCAGGTACAGGGGGCCTACAGATATACTAAATAATAATAATTCCGTGTGGTCGTAATGACCTGGTGACAGGGTATCTATTGGCTGCGTATTCCGCCCCTGTCGTAGCCGCCTTAACCTAACCCGGTAGTGCTACCAGGTACAGGGGGCCTACAGATATACTAAATAATAATAATTCCGTGTGGTCGTAATGACCTGGTGACAGGGTTTCTATTGGCTGCGCATTCCGCCCCTGTCTTAGCCGCCTTAACCTAACCCGGTAGTGCTACCAGGTACAGGGGACCTACTGATATACTAAATAATAATAATTCCGTGTGGTCGTAATGACCTGGTGACAGGGTTTCTATTGGCTGCGCATTCCGCCCCTGTCTTAGCCGCCTTAACCTAACCCGGTAGTGCTACCAGGTACAGGGGACCTACAGATATACTAAATAATAATAATTCCGTGTGGTCGTAATGACCTGGTGACAGGGTTTCTATTGGCTGCGCATTCCGCCCCTGTCTTAGTCGCCTTAACCTAACCCGGTAGTGCTACCAGGTACAGGGGACCTACAGATATACTAAATAATAATAATTCCGTGTGGTCGTAATGACCTGGTGACAGGGTTTCTATTGGCTGCGTATTCCGCCCCTGTCGTAGCCGCCTTAACCTAACCCGGTAGTGCTACCAGGTACAGGGGGCCTACAGATATACTAAATAATAATTATTCCGTGTGGTCGTAATGACCTGGTGACAGGGTTTCTATTGGCTGCGCATTCCGCCCCTGTCTTAGCCGCCTTAACCTAACCCGGTAGTGCTACCAGGTACAGGGGACCTACAGATATACTAAATAATAATAATTCCGTGTGGTCATAATGACCTGGTGACAGGGTTTCTATTGGCTGCGCATTCCGCCCCTGTCTTAGTCGCCTTAACCTAACCCGGTAGTGCTGCCAGGTACAGGGGACCTACAGATATACTAAATAATAATTATTCCGTGTGGTCGTAATGACCTGGTGACAGGGTTTTGTATTGGCTGCGCATTCCGCCCCTGTCGTAGCCGCCTTAACCTAACCGGGTAGTGCTACCAGGTACAGGGGACCTACAGATATACTAAATAATAATAATTCCGTGTGGTCGTAATGACCTGGTGACAGGGTTTCTATTGGCTGCGCATTCCGCCCCTGTCTTAGTCGCCTTAATCTAACCCGGTAGTCCTACCAGGTACAGCTTAACGTGGAATCCGAACCACGGAAGCGTTCTGGCGTACTTCATATTACACAGTAAGCTGTGCCAGAGGTGAAGGTCGGGTGAGGGTCTGTGAAAAACCTCTCCGAGGGCAGGGATTCGAACCAAGGACCTATCGATCTCCAGTCAGACACCTTAACCACTGAGACACCGGACCACTACAAATATACTGATAACATTAGCATGTTGGTGATACGAATTCATTAGATTTTACCCATTCCTAAAGTGTCCAACGCAATACATCATAGCATATAGCCAGGGCCGGCGTTAGGGGAGGGGGGGGGGGTAAGCGGGTCGAATGTACCCGTGCCCGCCGGCTAATGGGGGCCCCGATCACCTGCTGCAGGGGCCCCCAGGCCTCGAAGCCAAGAATCCGTCCATTGTCGCCCGGCGTGTTAGTAGAGCTAAAAAAAAAGGTCGCCCATTTTACCCTGGGCCCGAAATTGCTAGCGCCGGTGACGGGAAATTGCGAACGTCCAAACATCGCCTAGCGAGCCTACTATAGAAGTTTTCACTTAAAAAAAACGAATATGAAAGAAGAACTTTAAGTGCGTTAAGCTAGGATACTTCTAAATCTATTCAGTAAATTAAAGCTGTGTTTTGTTTAAAATAACTGAACATTTATATAAAATTATAACGATAAGCTATGTAAGGAAAAAACTGGATGTAAAGCTCAGATTTGATTTCGTTTTTTTTTTCCGTCGTTAAATTCGGATAAGAAAATAAATGAAATGAGATGAACGTTAATGAAGTCTAATGACGTGTTAATTTGTAAGTTAAAACTTTAGTTTATTCAGTTGACGATGATAGTGGTAAATATCTTCCTGGGAGTTATAATCTTGACTTCAGTTTTTTTTATGTTTCCGCTGGTTACAACCATTGTATTGTGGTAACTTCTTCATCCACAAGGAGTGAGAATAGGTGGAAATATATAGTGGAGCCATCCATGCAGCTTCTACAATTCATCATTTTACGAGACCGCGTGTTTTCATAGAAAATATATTCACGATTCAAAAAAAAACTCGAATGCAAGTCGAAACGGATTCATACGGAAATTGCACTGTCAAAAGTATAAAAACTTTCGTGTTAGATGAAGCTACAAAGTAGCAAGTCACAAATTACAAAATTGGGCAGCTCTATCATAAGCGTGGTGCCACTATCAGATGATGGAGACTTAATGCAACTAAACCAAAAAAATCGAAAGTGAAGAATAACATTTTTTGTGGTCTCGCTTAGTTCTCGAGATATGGACTGTCGCATTTCAACCTAACCATAACCGGTAGAGCACCCATTGTACATGTACAGTAAGTACAGTAGTTCCTTATGGCTTTGGCATATTTTCATTTGGTCCAGGGCGCATTTCAACCTAACCACCTCAATTTCGACGCAGTTTATCTCAAGAAGTAAGTGAGATAACGAAAAATTTTATTCTTCACTTCCGTTTTGTCTCTTTGGGATATATAAGAAGCCAACATTAAATATGGCACTGGCAAAAGTTTTGTACTGGTCCAGGTCGCATTTCAACGTAACCACCTCACCACTCTTGTAAAACGATATCTCGAGTACTAAGCGAGATATCAAAAAGATTTATTTCTTACCTTCCGTTTACCTCGTCCATTTACATAAGAACCCATTACCAAATTGCGACGCCACGGTTATCGTAGATTCCCCCCCCCCCCCATATATATATATATATATATATATATATATATAGTCAAAATTATTTGTTTTCAGGGTTTCGTCCCATCTAAAAGAGCTGTCTTCAAAATTCAAGGTCACGGGTTCGAATCAAGGTATGTTTTGCTTTGTTCATACCAACTACGCAAGGACTTCCCGTGGTTGGGACTCCATGTTAAACTAGAGGTCCTAAGCTGGGAGACATACCTCTGATATACTGGCTTAGTATGTCAGAGTAGTGAGCTAGTTTTCGACTGTAGACTAAGCTACTATACATCCTTATGGATTCGCTCATTTCTCCCTCATAACTCCTGAACTCTTAAACCTAAAGATTAACCCAATTAAAGCACAAAATATGGAAAAATCGTGAGGTTTAAAATAATTGTAGAGAACAGTTTAAGAAAAATTTTCCTTTATATAATGTTGATGGGTTTCAGATTAAAACTGGCAACCCGCTGATTCGGTTAATGTTGCTTTTTATTGCAAGATCTGTGAAATCATTCGGTAAAAAACCATTAAAAATACTATTACCTTTTTTCCGAAAGAATTATTCGGGAAATTTTATCAGAAAATAAGTAAATGATTAATTTAACAAACCGAATTCTTCAACAGATATTGTTTCGGTAATAAATTGTAATTCTCATTCAATGGAGAATCGGATAGTAAATATTTGGTGAAAATACTTTTTAAAATTTTTAAGACCTTCTATAATTTCTTTCAACTGGTTTCTTGGGGGTTACCATTAGACAGACATTCGTGAAACAAATAACAAAGACAATACAAAAATCGCTAGTTCGTATGGCCTCAATATCGACGCTGAGTTTTTTTATGATAGATTCTTTTTTTTTTAAGACAATGGGTTACTTGCGCTAAAAACCCTTTCCACAAGAGTAAAGGTAGAAAAGCTTTCTTGCAATAGTTCGTAATACAGGATAAGCAGCAGGCATATCTTTCTCAAGCCCGAACTGCTGATACCACTTTCTGAACTGCGCATTCAGTTGTTCGATAGTGGCTATTTCGATCAACTCTTCCTTTAGTACGATATGCCATTCTTAAACGGCACCATATGGATCGGTAACTGAATGCGGTATTTCCATACATCCTAAAACCTCGCTTTTAAGTCTGCGAGAAGGACATTTAGGCTAAATGTTGAACTTATGCCAAAAAGTCATCATCCTCGACGTTTGTCAGCGACCATTTGGGGAACTGGGGATATCCGTGCCTCCTTTGAGAATGCTGAAAGGAGAAAGATTAATGCCTTCGAACTATGGTGTTGGAGAAAACTGTTCCTGGAACGCATATACTAACAAGGGGAGGGCACGACCTTGGGATTTTATTTTGGGATGAGACTTTGCGTAATAATTGTACCCCTTTAGGATGTTTACCTCCTGCAATCGTCAGACGCAACGCTCAATAGATTCGGAGAAAACGGCCTTTAAAAATTCAAGCCCAGCTTATATATTAGTGAAATTCCGGTCAGGCTATCAGCGCAACAGCCCAGTCGGTAACGAGCCTGCGTCATACCTGGGCGCTGTGGGTTCGAATCTCGATTTGGTCTATTATTTTTTTTTTTCAATGTTTAAAATTTTTATATCAGCTACCCTTTAACTTAAAATACTATAAAACTATAATAGTTACAATATTTTATTACCTAAAATACACTATTACGAATGGTTATAATTATAATATTTATTCATAAGTAAAAAAACTTTCATTATGTTTTTTTTATTATTGACTTTATTTAAGTTTTTATTACAAATTTCAGCTGGGATGATAATCATCTTAAGAACATTTAAAACAATAATTTTTTTAGCATCGAGCACAATTAGTGAAAGTGGAATTTTTACTAGAACGCCGGTAGGTAATATCCGAAATAAAACTTATAAAACTTTTAATAAAATAACTTAAAATTTAATTATATTTAAAGAATATTGTAACTATTACAGTTTCAAAGTATTTTAAGTAAGTTATAAGGTTGTTAATATACTCATATTATGATTTAAAATTTGAAATTCAAATTAAATAATCGATAACGCTGAATAAAAACTTATTTAATTGTAAAAACAGAAAAATAAAAAAAAAATAGACGGAATCGAGATTCGAACACAGAGCGCCCAAGTATTAAGCAGGCTTGTTACTGACTGTGCTGTTCCGCTGCTGGCCTGACCCGAATTTCACTAGTATATAAGTCGGGCTTGAATTTTTTTAAAAAATTTAATGGCATTCGGCTACTGAGGCCATACAGCCAGCTCAATGTGATTTGTTGCTATCAAGTATTGACACATGGACACTACAACACGGACACGACATCAACACTTAAACACCCATGCCCTCGGCCGGACCCGAACCGGCGACCTTCGGCACGTGGAGGCTTGAATTTTTAAAGGCCGTTTTCTCCGAATCTATTGAGCGTTGCGCCTGACGATTGCAGGAGGTAAACATCCTAAAGGGGTACAATTATTACCCAAAGTCTCATCCCAAAATATAATCCCAAGGTCGTGCCCTCCCCTTGTAAGTGCATACACATCTCTGATAGTTTGAAGGGGTTAACTGGAAGCAAAGATCTCTAT
This sequence comes from Vandiemenella viatica, assembly GCA_031002005.1. Taxonomy (NCBI): domain Eukaryota; kingdom Metazoa; phylum Arthropoda; class Insecta; order Orthoptera; family Morabidae; genus Vandiemenella; species Vandiemenella viatica. The sequence continues at coordinate 135,980,950 of CM061918.1, forward strand.
GCAGCTTGGCAGTAATATATGGCGGTGGAACCTTACCTCGTTGCCGGCGTCTGCCATGACCTGGTTGGTAGCTCCAGCCGCTTCCACCGGGATCTGCACGGGAAAGAGAGGCTGTCCACTCGCTGTCAACAGGTATATCCCGCTGCCAGTGGTGGGGAGGCAGACACTGTCCAATGACGGGCCGTCTCTTGACGAGGGACCAATGTCACCTCCACCATTTCGGCTGATCGGAGAAAAATCAGCAAGTAGATCTGGGACACCCATATCGAGGTGTTAATACGGGGACAATTTGACGGGTTTGAATAGGAAATTCACCCCCTCCCCCCCCCGCACCCACTTTCTCGATGCTCTGTTTGCGAAAGGCATATACCAGAGAGGGACAATTTATCACCCATCCACTGAACGGGTAACCCAAACTGAATACAGCGCTAATCAGAATGATTGCAGTGATTTCAGAAAATTACTACAGATTTATTATTTGACATACACTTACAAGATTACACAGATATATAAACCAACTGCGAAAGGTTTTTTTTTAGTGTCTACAGATGCTCAATATGTGTAAACAGTTACGGGGTGATCTGGACAGGATATCTAATTGGGTTGGTAAACATGGAATGAAGATAAATGCAAAGAAGAGTCAGCTTATTAGATACACAAATAAAAAACAAAAGGTTAATTATGAATATAAGGTGGGGAAAGGATTGCCTGCTGAAGACTTGAAATGTAAATATCTTGGAATTACTTTTGATAATAAACTTAAGTGGGCAGGACACACAGGACAGATGGTAGGAAAAGGTTTCAAAGTTCTGCACTTGTTGGAGAGAGTGATGAGGGGATGTACGAGAGAAGTCAAGGAATTGGGTTACAAAACTTTGGTCAGACCATTGCTCGAATATGGTAGTGTAGAATGGGACCCTCATTTTAAGTATCAAATACAGGAGTTGGAGAGGGTGCAAAAAAGGGCTGCTAGATTTGTTTCTCGAAATTATCGCAGAATGCAATCAGTGACGGATATGATAAAGGAGCTGTAATGGGATTCATTGCAAGACAGGAGGAGGATGAGGAGGGTCATAGGAGTGTACAGGGCATATACTGGCGATGAGGCATGGAAAGATATTGCAATAGGTATGAAAAGTAGTGCATGGAAGGGAAAAGATGACCATGACCACAAGCTGGCACTCGATTTCAGGCACAAGGGTGTGGGAAGATTCTCTTTTTTAGGTAAGGGTGTCAGGGATTGGAATGAGTTACCAAGAGAAATAATGAATAATTTACCGAAAACTTTGAAAGAATTTAAAGATTAAATTTGTAGAGGGCAAATGTAGGTAGGTGCAGGATAGGGGGAAGATGGTTGTTTAGGGAAATTGCCACCGGAGCCTGTGCTCCATTGCAATTAAATTAAATTTAAAAAAAATGTGCATCTTTAGTGACTGCACACGTCAAGTCTATAATCGAGTTCTTCCCATATCCGATGCAGCATGTCTCTGTCAAAGACAGTTGACATACTGTATGTAGGATTGCCAACTACACTTTATAATACATTCATTCTTTCATCCAGTATTTTACTTTAGCATATACATAAGTATGCGGAAATGCTTTATTTCGAGTAAAATATGCAAATCATTAAACGGAATGCTCTTGGAAATTAGTTGTTCATTTATTCACAAATGTAGATTTCGAATCCGGTGGCAATTATTTTATTTCAAAATGAAACCAAATATTAGTAGTTACTTAGTTTCATAAGCACCAAGAGATATGTATTTCAGGATGTTAATACCTGAGTTGAAAAATACTTTTTTCTGCTTCTATATATTTTTTATTTTCCGCTTCCAAAGATATGAATACGTTATTTTTTTCCGAATAAGTTTGCACCCCTAGCTGTTAAAAATGGACTACCGGGTGAATATGTGTATTGTGAATTTCTGTTACATAATAAATCAGGAATCTTATTTCTGTATCAATTGTACTACGCGCATTGGTTTTTTTTTCGAATTTCCGAAATACATTTGCAATGGTAACATTGCACGGCGTGTCATCCAACGTTTTCGACAAGATGCTGTAAAACCTCCTAAGGACATACAGTGTCACCAAGCAAACAATAGAGCGGGGTGGAATGATACGGCGACCTTCGTGGTATGTGGAAACACTGGAGGATCTGGCTGTTTGTGAAATATAATCACTTCTTGACCTGCGGCGAATATTTTGTGCCGATGTTTCCGGGACGTGTAACTCGAGAAACAAGTATGTTTGTCTTCGATGAGCATGGAGAATTCTATCCCTGAATTTCGTACCGCCTACCTATTTCTCATTAGGTCGAAAGGATGGTCACTAAGCCAGGATTCAATGTTGAAAAATTGGGAATAGCCGTTGTGGAGAAACCACTGAGTGTGGTGGTGTAACGGTTAGCGTTCTGGCCTCGCGTTCGGGAGGGCGGTGGTTCGAATCCCCGTCCCGGCAACCAGATTTGGGTTTTTCATGGTTTCCCAAATCACTCCAGGCAAATGCCGGGATGCTTCCTTCAAAAGGCCGTGGCCCAATTCCTTCCCACTCCTTGCCCCCCATCCTTCCCTGTCTCTATAAAGACCTCGCTGTTATAAGAGACGTTAAGCAGTAAAAAAAAAAAAAAAAATTGTGGAGAAACCATCCCGGCGTTGGTTTGGAGTGATAATGTCATTACATCAGTTTTTAGACCTGAAGGTGCAATCCTTATCCCTACCTACGTTAAGCGGCCGCTACACGATCAATATTATTGCACAATAATTACGGTTGTACAATAATATTGAACGTGTGCAGGTTAGACTGAGAGGTTGTACAATATTACTGAGCGAATCAAAACAGTTTTAAACATATTGTGCAGTATATTGCGCTGGCTGTGGGGATATTGCTCATTATCCCCTCAGTCGATCTCGAGACACTACCACGACCACTAGTCTGTGCTTGCATTTTGTTGTTGTAATTTTATTTTTTCATTGTCAGTTATTTTCTTCTGAAACTGAATATAAAAAGTGAAGACAGGTCGTTTATTACTGAGTACATAGAACTGTGCAAGACTTTACCAGCATTGTGGAACGTCAAAGCGTCTGAGTATAAAACAGACGGGGAAAAAAATAAGGCTTGCGAGTTGCCGCTGCACAAATATAAAGAGAAACATGCTACTGCTATCAGGAAAGATGTTACAAAGAGGATCGAATCTTTGAGGATCAACTACACAAAAGAAGTGAAAGAAATTAACGATTCAAAAAATGCGACCAGTGATGATGTAGTGGAGCCGACACTACTGTATTTGGGATAGATGAGTTTTCTTGAAGACCGGAATGTTGTGAGCTCAAAACAGACGATGGGACCACTGGAAGAGCAAATGGAATCACTGAATGATTTAAGTTTTCATTCTTTCAATTTATTATTAGTCATAGTAATAACAACATGTGACCTTATGAAGGGTTAATTAGATATGAATGCAATGCAAAATTTACTCAATGCTGACAAAACTGATCTTTCCAACCAACTTTCCCCTCATTGTTAAAATAGTCACGATTGCAAAGGCATCGTCACAAACAAAAACAAACGGTGCAGGATTATTATCGTTTGGCAAAACTTCTTGAGAGGGGATTAATAAGCACATCTACAAATTCGGAGTAGTTAAGAAAGTCAACATCACATACGCGAACATTCGATCCGACATCAACCATTAAAAATTTGTAACTCGCGCTTACTACTCCCAACTGAGAAATATTGAAAAAGTGTTTTTATACCTGAAGGAATTCGGAGCCAGGTGGTGGTTGCTTGATAACTACATGTTTTCCGTCTCTAGCACCAAGACAGTCCGAAAACAATTCCCTCAAGTGTGAATATTCTCGCTTCATTTATCAATTCTTCATCCACCTTTTCTTTTTATTTTGTCACGCCTCACAGTAAAGCAATAGCAACAGTTACAACGTCCATCATTCCGAAGTCAACTAAACTATTGTGCAATAATTATTGAGCAGACTAGGGAGAACGTCAATAATATTGTGCAATATTATTGATCGTGTAGGGGCCGCTTTAAGCTAATCTTTGTTATCTGCACACACCAACTTTATCCGATAATCTCAGTAATCGGTTTCGCATCATCTTTCTCTCTTTTCTTAAAACATCATTTACGGAATACGTTTCTTTCAAACGTCATATTTCCTTTTTTTTTTTTTTTTTTTTTAAAAAGGATTTTTCTCCTTGTCAAAGCTGGTCATTAGTGGAAACAGAGCATTGGGGGCAAGGGACGGGAAGGAATTTAGCTATTGTCTTTTCAAACCATCGCAGCGTTCACCTAGAGAAAGTTAGAGAAATTGTGGACAATCTAAACCGCCAAGGGAAGATTCGAACCCGCGACTTCACGAATGCCAGTCCCAAGCATTACTTCTCACCCACGAAGCTAACTTATAAGTAAACATTATACCTCGCTGAAACAAAAAAATTATGAACTCAGCATCTACACTGAAATCATATTATTTCCGTTATCCAAATTAACGTGGAGCACTGAAATTGTGACATAAAATTATAGTTCTCAATCAACAATTGGCGGTTCCCCCTAGGGTTGCCAGATACAGGATTATAATTTCCAGGACATTTCTGGGGTTGAAAAGGTTTTTTAGTGATACAGGATTATAATTTCTGGGACAATTATTGGATTAGAAAGGTATTTTAGTGGTATGTTTAAGGAGTGAACAAATATTGAAATTAATTTTAAAAAGTGGTATTTTAGGTAAAAACTATGTTACACAACCTATATATTTTTATATAATAGCACCTCTTTTAAGATTATTAATTCAACTTTGGTTGAAAATCATTATGTCATAGCTGAACAGTCTATATATATTGTCTCTGGTCGTGGGTAAGGTGGAGCGCTCATCTACCGCCTGCTATGAGCGCAGCATGGCCATCGTGATATCTTAAGTTTGAGGAAAAAATCTGGCATACGGGGATTCCGGGACAGTAACGCTTAATTCCTGGACACGCACCAGACACAAAATTCTGGGACATTCCCGGATTTCCCGGTCATCTGGCAACCCTGGATCAATTGTTGCGGCATCGTGTTGGTGTCCAGAACCCAATATGGAGTTAGCTGGCGGTGGACTTGGTCGGCAGTGTAGCGGAGGTGGAAGAGCACAATTCCTAATCACCAGATTGTGCACCAAAGTCCTGGGTGAAACACCAAACCTCTCCACAGAGTGTAAGGAGTAAAGGCATTCGACACTGTCGATGCTGGTTCGTCCGTCACACGGCAAGCTCACTCGGTTTTCTGCACTGCACCAGGTTTCATTTTCTCCTTTCATACAACATAAACAACACTCTTTAATTAACACACATCTGGGCTTCCGACACCCAGAATCGGACATGGCATCGTAGGAAGAATGGTCATGTAATTTGAATGTGTTATTTCCATTACTATCACCCACATCTGAAACAAAAGTTCCTGGCAAGATTTCATGTAAATGGAATGAAATCAAATAAAGAATTGTTTTTAAAAAATTGAGTGAAGAAATAGCCTTAAGTAGAGTTTAGAAGGATGTAGACAAAAATATCAGTGTCTAGAGAGAAAAGTCACAAAAACAGAAAACAATCTACGTTCAAAACTCTAAACTCAGCACTGGAAATTATCTCCACTTATCAATCACAAACAACATTCTCATTTGTTTGTTTCACTACGTCTAATGTTTGTTTGGCTAAAGTGGACTTTTTCTAATACTCTTTCGTTTCTACATCTGAACGATCATATTGTCTTTTTTTTTTTTTTGTTAAGTGTGTATACTTATGGTGAAACTGTTAGAATTATTTGTTTATATTTCAATCAGCTTTGTACATTACCAAAAAAATTCTTAACATCAACACATAAAGTATGTATATATATAATTCGTAAAAGTCTTTTAATGTTAGAGATTAGTCCAGCATAAACCTCCAAAGAAGTTGATGTTGGTTGCATGTAAGTTTACCAGACTTACTATTCTGTGGTATGGTCCAAAAGCAACATAGTTTTTGTTTCATTTTACAGCATCTTGTTCGAAGATCTAACCTAGAGCAATTATATCGGAATTGCTCGAGTATTTCTGGTGGATCAATACCATTAACAACTTTGTGGAAGAACCATAGTATTGTCAATTGTCTCGACTGTTAATGTTATAATAGAGATACACGTCACACACGTCTTTAATGTTTTCATCACGAGGATAGTGTAACAGAAACTTACAGAACTTAAGCTGAACTTTTTCAACACAGCTAATTTGTTGATCTGTAAATGGTGACCAGACAATACTACCATATTCCAGTAATGGTTTGACAAAGGCGGAGAAAAGTCGAAACAGTGTATTAACATTTTTAAATCCTTTCCCAGATCTACATACGAATCCCAGGACATGAAATGCTCGCAGAGTTATGCAGTTAATTTTCTTTCTATTCGTTCATATTCTAAAAACAAAACAAAAAATTGTTTATGGAAACTGTAACCTATAATAAAACAGTAACTGACCAAAAGTTTGCACATTCTAGATACTTCTTTTTAACAAATGAATTGGTGTACTATTACAATAACAAACTATGAGAAAGAAATCACCTCTTTAAAAAAATATGTCTATCTGTTTTCCATCTTCCTAGTTGGGATTAACATGATTCATGCCAAAAACAGCTAGTCAGATATTGTTGGGATTTTGATAAATTCCCAGCCTCTAGTCCCACAGTTAAAATAGGGTATGTTTCATTTTGATTTGGAAAAGCTGAGATGTTACCAATTTCTCATTGAACAAGAACCACATAAAAACTACTAGTCAGATTTGGGGTTTGAATAAATAGACAGCCTGTGTTCCCACAGGTAAAATAGATTTGTTACATTTTGATGTCACATGAAAATTTGAGGATATTAAGATTTTTTTTAAAAAAACTACTGTTTGAATGTTGACAGTGTTTTGATTCATGTATAGTCCCTGGTACTGTGGTTAAATTCAGTAAATATCATTTTACTGTGGTATCATAAAGCTCATAAATCCAACATAAACTGTAGCTGAATGTGATTAATGTAAAAGCTACTGGTACCATGAATAGAATAAGGCATTTTTTATTTGACATCAGAAAGCTGAGAAATTAAAATAAAAGTACTTAGACATTAGAACCAATTTAAATATGTTACTTCTCGCAGTTGAAATATTTATCACGGTTTCAGTGTACGAGTGACACTGTAGGAATGTTGGACATCCTTTGTGCAAAAAGAATTTGCGTTCAGTGTGACACGCGGATTGTGAGTCCCGTAGCTCTTGACGATATTGGTTTAAGAGACAAGTCAGTTTATTAAAAGTCAGCGCGAATGTTGCGGACAACAGCTAGTAAATAACTCGTGATAGCAGTTTCTCTGTGAGCCTAGCAAATTCTGTATCAGGTGTAGTCCCTGATATCATTTGTTTTAGGTGATACTGAGTAAAAAGTAAATGGCTTTCAGGCAATATAAATAACAAAGGATAGGGAAAAATGATTATTCAAGGCTGTGATGAGTGAAAAACATATTATTTGATTAACAAAACCATATACAATATTTTGGTTTTGCACCTTATTCGTGTGATAGGGAATGAGTCATATGGTTCGGGAGGTGTGCACACACCGAAGTTTACCACATGACTGGCTGGACAGCCGAAGACACAGTGGGGGTGAGCGTCACATTAGCCTGTTATGGCTTGGGAGCCATACTTTATTAACCATTGCTTCTTTAAGATTCTCTCACAAGTAACTTATACAGGGCGTTCGCCGGGAAACGCAACCCACTGTTAGCGCTACAAGGAAGAAACTGCTCCCGGCGAGCGAGCGCTCAGTTTCCGGCATTGTTCGACCGTCGGCCGCGGACTATTTCATAATAATTACGCTTCATAAACTTCATAAACTTGTGTGCTAAGCATTTAAATGTGACGTAATTCATTAGCTTACCTTATAAAAGATGCTGGAAGTGTTAACCCTCTTGTGTAATGCACATTTCACATCTTCTGAACATATTTCGAGACACACGCTGCCCTAACTGACTTAATGATTTTTTGGGTGACTGTTCTAGTCGAAAAGCGATATCGTCAATTTTCTCCTCTGTGAGAATACGGTTGACCGACAGTCTCTTTTTGTTAAAAAATGAACCCGTTTCTCTTACTTTTTTAACCAGACGCAGAATTGTTGATTTAGCTGGCAGTAAAGCGCCAGGAAATTCGCGACGAAATTTACTGCGACACTTTTTAAACGACTTCTTCTTCACATATGTATCGTAGAGAAATATTCTTTGTTGCAAACTGTAACGTACCATAATTTTACTCACACTCAAACACGGTACAGATTAATAAGAGTATGAAGCCCCAAACCAGCCAAACCGCAAAGAAACGTTTATTCACAACACTGATTAATAAGAGACTGAAGTCACAAACTATCTACAATGCAAAGAAACCGTTCTTAACAATGTAAGGGTCACTGCACTGCACTGTTGGGGCAGCGGAGGTGTTAAACAGTGCGGTGATTCACGGTGGCGTGTGGCGGAAACTGCTGGCTTGACTGACCGAGCAAGTTGCCGACGGCAACAGACTGGGAGGGTAGCGTTTTCCGGCGAACGCCCTGTATTAAAATACATAGCACACACCACATGATGTTTCTATTCCAGAGTTAACTGCTTTAGTTGTATAGCCTCTCTGACTCATTTGTGTCATGTACTTTCGTTTCACTGCAAAACAAAATCACTACCTATCATATACATCAGAAGAAAGATCCAACTTCAAGAAGAAAGTCAGATATAATTATTTTCTAAGTAGTTATGAAAAGATATTGTTTCTTTGCCCAAGATCGAGCCTACTGGGTGAGTAGTAATGCTTGGGCCTCAGAATTCTGGAGGATGTGGGTTCAAACCCTCATGCAGCCATCCAGATTTCAGTTTCCCGAAACCACGCCAGGCAAATGCCAGGATGGTTCCTTCAAAAGGCCATGGCCAAATTTATTCCCGTCCCCCTGCCCCACAATACTCTCCTGGCTCTAATTACCTCTACATTAATAATTCAGGAAAACTGAAGTAAAAAACAAAAATACTTTTCCCAAGGCAGACAGATTATCTTTGATCTACTGCCTTCACCATCATAACAGATCCACTGAAACTACCAAAAATCATCTCAGATCATTTCATCTGTTAAACCATTTGCACCAGAAGAATTAAAAGAGGCTATAAAAAATCAACAAACACAGCACCAGGAATAATGTCCATTATACAATCCTACACAACTTGCCACAGTCTGTCAGAGAATATCTCATAAAAATCGAAAACTATGTTATGGAAGAACAAAATACTCAAGGAACTGAATGGAATGGAAACAACAAATCATTCTCCCAATCTTGAAATCTGGCAAGAATAGAAGTCTATCATCTTCTTACAGATCCATAGCACTCTTCTGATGTATACAGGGTGGTCTCGAATTCATGGTACAAACTTTAATGGTAGGTACATGACATTGTAACAATGATTTATTATATAGGAATGTATGGTCGCAAGTGACGCGGTGAGGCGCAAACAGGGGAAATAAAAGGTAAGAGAAATGGAGTGATCAGTTGGTAGCATTACCGGTAGAGCCTTGGCCACCCTGATCTCCCGATTTCTCGAGAATTGACTGCTTTTTATGGGGACATCTAAAGCATCTTGTTTATGAGACTCCAGTTGACTCAGATGAGGATCTCATTGTTCGCATATCCGTAGCTGCTGCAGGTGTGCGTGAAATATCAGGCATCTTTGAACGTGTACACCAATCGCTCCACCGACGCTGTCAAGCATGTATCGCTACTGGTGGACGCAATTTTGAACACTTAATGTAAAGATGAGACTTGTCATCAATGCTTTCAATAAAAGCTTTGTTTTTCCTTTCGGCTCTTATTTCCCCTGTTTACGCCACACCGCGTCACTTGCGACCATACATTCCTATAGAATAAATCATTGTTACAATGTCCTATACCTCCCATTAAAGTTTGTACCATGAATTAGGGACCACCCTGTATATAACACCTCAAATGGTGGCTCTAGCAGTATGGTTTATTTCCAAAACACCAGAATGGATTTTTGGAGAGGAATTATGGAAAACTTGTGTGTTTTATCCACCTGTATCTACACAGCATTTTTTTAAATTTCATGATTATTTTCTAAGTTATCCAGGAAATACAGAAGAGACAATGAGCGGGATTCAAAATAATTTTGGCTGGGTAAACAGATCTCATATGCTCCTGCAAAACATGTAACAGCATCACACAATCAGATTGTAGTTACCACTGTCAGACTTATTATTGATAGATAGAAGGGAGGCAATTTGAAAGTAGGAAGATTGGAAAGCAAGCCAGCTTCAGAGGGAGTAGATACACTACAGTTCAGAACAGCGTCTCTGCCAAACTGGGATTTAAGTTGTACTCATGAGCAGGAAGTAGATCAGTATCATAAAGTGAGTGATCCGAGCATCAATTCCTAAACATCTGCAGATGATATAGTTAACACCCACACTATGTAAAGGCAATGAATCAACAGTAGATCTAAACCACCTCTCATTTCAGTGTAGCATATTCCAGACACTTCAACAACAGTTTTCCATCTGTCTCATTGAAATCAGAATACCAGCTGCCAACGTGTGTCATTTCATTATTGAGTCATGTGGTAAACTTTGGTGTGTGCATATCTCCCAAACCATGACTAAGGTGTACACATGAATAAGGTGTAATATTGTACATGTTTTTGTTTGTCTCCTATATGTTTCACTTGTTGCAGCCTACAACTTTGGAGAGTGATGAGTCATTTTCACTATATCACTTCAGTATTAGACAATAACAACAAAGTTCTTTACAGAATACTGGCAGCTTTTATTAAAGATAGTGTCATGAGGATTTAAGTGCTTAAGTTGTGTATGACAGTAAGAAAACTATCGAAAATATATTGCTCCATGATTAAATAATAATGTAAGTGTATCAGATGGCTCCATGGTATATATAACCAAATATCAATAAATAAACCCCCCATTAACAAAGATGCAGGACAGAAACAATGAAATTATTAAAATGTTATCATTTTTTATTATTTACTTCATTAATACAATACTACTACAAATATAAACATTGTATTCTAAATATAAACATACTACAAAAATAAAAAAGTGAAAAAAATTAAGTCCTATCAAAATTGTTTTAAAAATAGTAAAATAACCAATATTTACAGAATATGAAGCACATGAGTTGCCCCCCAAAAAAACTCATGTGTACAATGTCCTAACATATACATACATGTTGTACCTTGTGCAAAACATGGTTACTTACAATACTGTTAAGAATCGTTTGTTTAACAGCAATGATCCGTATTTCAAGTAGTATTATTATCTCACAAAAACAAAGATATTAAATGCGCCAATGTAGTTATGATAAGTAACTCATCTGGAACAGGATGCGTAAATCACTTTCTGCGTCGTCTTCTTGGGAATCTTCAGCAACACTTTTAATGTCTGGAAAAAAAAAAAAGAAAAAAAAAAATATCGCCTGTTACAAAATAAATTATTTTACGTAACATACTTCAACATGAACGATAATCAGAAATATTTCACAAAATTTTTTAAAGTAGTAATTAGCTTCTCACATTATTTTCTCTACATCTTTCAATCAATGTATTGAAATAAAGTTTCTACAAGTCTAGAAAGTTGACTAATCATTAATGTTAATTTAACAGGTATTATTTATGAGAGAATAGCACAATTGAAAAAAAAAAATCATTTTGTGAAAAATTTATTTGGTAAAGGTTTTTAAATTGTTTAGTATCAATAGCGCCGAAATCTACTTAATTTATTTTAAATTTACAAAGCATGCAAAACATGGGTTACATTTATTGAAAGTAGTGTTTGATACGTGAAAGAATATTTAATTTCATGGGTGTACAATAAAATGATATATTCTACTATTAACAATATTGCTGGAAGATAATATTATGGTAAACAGGAGTGTATATTATAAAACTCTCATCTCAAAAATATGAAAAATTAATAATACAGCTATATTCTTACTACAGCTGCAGTAACTAAATTATTTGATTAAGTTTTATTTTTTTATTTTTCAGGTTTATTTGAGGAAAAATTTGGGAATTTAGGTTGCTAAAGAATTTACACACCTGAAGCATGTGCATCCCTATATCATTCTTATTGTTGTCTTGTTGATTAAATTGGCAAAATCTGTGGAATCATATATTCAGTATATTTACAACATTTCAACTATAAACAACTATCAAATATTATACTTAAGTTACTGCAATTCTAATAAGAGTACTCTATTATTTAGTTTAGTTTTTATGGCAAATACATCTTCGTTACTGTTACTAAAATTCGAACTCAGAAATCCACGTCAGTTAACTCAACATTGGATGTAATTCATTTTACATTAAATTAAACAAAGAACTTAAATTTCTGATTTACCTTTAAAATTTTAAAGTTGTATTAACAACTTTAAATTATTAAAGGCAATAGTTACAAGATATGAATTAGGATTTGGAACAGAAGTAAGGAAAAGTATGTGAAAGTTGATAAACAACCTTGTTAATAGATAGAAGTGGAAAAGTTTTTTGGAAGGAAAGTTGTTGCATTCATAATAGACTCTACAGTTATCATGATAAGTTGTTAGTGTTTTCCAATATTTATTTCACAGCCTACGCTCACACAAACTTTTATGTATGGTAAATTCATAAAATACAATGATTCTTTGGTGAGTCTTGGCAATTACGCATACAATCACCTCATCATTTGTTTCATCCTTATAAATGAATAAGGTTTTATACCAAAGTAATGTAAAATTTATTCGTTTTTACATATTTATCTCTGCAATTCTGCCTTCACCTGTGGGTAAGTGATAAGTTTAGTTTCTCTTATTTTCATTGCCTAAAAGAATATTATTTCTCATTATTATTGCAACTGACTTCTAACACTGCAGTACAAATAAGGTAAGAAGTCGAGTTTTGAGAAAATGCATAGTCCACCTCACATATACAAAGAGGGGAGATTTTCTGGTATGG